>LPNX010971838.1:0-18551 GCA_001517045.1 Pseudotsuga menziesii | reverse complement strand
TTAGATTAATGAAATTTTAAGAACCTTGTTTCTATTTACCTGTATCTGGTGAATGATTTGATAAAAAAAATGATGAAAGGATTTTGTTGTTTGTAAATGCCCAAAATTTTGATTTTTGTTAAAATGAGGTTATTATATGAAATTTAAATGTGAAAACTAGTTTCTGGGTTTTCTTTTTAGTACAAAGATTTGTTGATGAAAAACAATGAAAGGAAAAGGGTTTGTCACTACAACCTGAGCATGACTGTGTAAATTTGATTTGGAATAATGTAATTTTTCGTTGGTTATTTTATTCTAGTATAAAAATGTTAAACAACCTAAACTATGTTTCTATGTAAATTTTATTTTAATATAGGGAAATTACAATATAGGTATTATAATAATATAATGAAGAATTTGATTATTGAGGATATGGATAAAACTTTAAATACCTTACTCTGGAAGAAAGAAAGACTTGGTTGGCAGTTTCCTTAATTTAGGGTTTGTAATTTTATCTTAAATTAAAACTATGCATTATTGTTGTTTTTGATGTATTTGATATCGGATGTTTTACTTACAGTATTACTAAAATCACTTATTTCTTATTTGCAAAACCTAAGTTATTACTATAATTTCATTATACTGTTTATATAATCTAAGTTATTCATATTTGCATTATTTTTCTTTTTCTATAAGTGTTAAATAGTATATGTATGTATATTAGTTTAAGCCTTAAGGACAATTGTGTTTACTGTGCTAAAAAACTGTGTAGCAGTTTTTGATAAACATTCTTTTTAAGGTACTTTATAGTTATACATTAAATAGTTGTATTTAACGAAAGCAACTAGAAAATAGTGGAATCTTTCTTGTAAACATTTCTATAAAGATTAATAGTAAAAAGTAAATACTCAGGTTCCTACACATCCTGATTTGATTTATTTATCAAACTTAATTTCACCTACTGTACTAGATTACTACCTTCTTGAAGGTGTGGAAAAATACAGTCAGGTAATTCATTCATCAGTAAGTTTAAACTAACCCTAAATCATTTATTCTAATACATGTTTAACCAGAATTTATTTATCTTTGAACCGTAAAAGATTTCACTAACTAATTTTTAAGAAACATATGAAACAATCATATAAATATATATTAACTCCAAAAATCCCACATTCCAGATCTTATGCTTGCATAGAGAAAAAATAAAAACATTTAGAAGATAGTAATATAGACAAGGAGACAACAACCTTGTTAGAAATCAGACCTCTGTTCACTTACAGATTTCGTCAAACACTTCATAAACCTTTGATATCAGGCCTCAACAGTAAACCACAATCAAGCACATTAATTAACCATGCAAAGAAACTATCCTGTAGGCTGATATACTGTTTATAAAGCACATTTAGCAGAGGAAAAACATAACTAACAGCAGACTGTAAATCACATTTAAAACACAGTATTTTGGTCAAATAGACCCTGGAAAAAACCCCTCAACCCCTGGGGGAAAACCAGCATGCAGGAGAAATTTTTATTGAGATTCAGGAAAAAATCATACATCAGTTTTTACAGTCAAAAATCAACTTATCTTCAACCCAGAAATCTGCCTTGGTTTTCGTGCATTTTTTCTTCTCGAAAACTGAGCCAAAACCAGCAGCAACTTTGCCCAGATTTCTGTACCAGACCGTACAGCATTAATGGAAGCTGTACAGCACCTCGATTTTTGTGCCAAACTGTCCAAAAATTTAATGCAGCCGTACAGCAATTAATGCAGCTGTACCTTCCTCGATTTCTGTGCAAAAACTGATGAAACCATACAGCAATAAATGCTGCTGTACCTTTCTCGATTTCTGTGCAAATAAATGCAGCCGTACAGCTTTAAATGCAGGTCGTACCTCTCATCGATTTCTGTGCAGTCATACACCTCCTCGATATCTGTGCCAGCATTTAATGCTCCTATACTCCTCCTCGATTTCTGTGCAAGCTGTGAATCTCTCTCTCAGCTGTCCTGAAAATCGAGCCCTCCTCTCAGTCTTCAGCAATCTCCTGCAAATGTGTTTCTCACACTTCTCTCCAAGCTCCTCTCTTGGAAATCGAGCCCTCTCCAAGAAAACTCTCTTGAATGAATTCCAAAATGAAATCTCATGTACTTTATTTACCCCATTAGGGTTATTCTCATGACTTTTCACCTTCAACGGTCGAGATTAGATCTTGGCCAAGAGATCTATGGCTGGGATCTAATCTTTCACTCACTTAAATCTCCTAAGTGAACTTTACACGAAATTTTTCTTTTTGAAAAGTCACATCACCCTAAATATTAAAAAAGTACACTTTATGACTTAAAGTCACTTTAAAAACATATTAAAGTGAAACTCACTTTAAAAACATAAAGTCACATCAAAAACGTACTTTAATAAAAAAAACATTTACTAAAGTCACTTTCCGAATATAAATGAGACTTCATACTTAATCACCCCTGCACCTAGGCACCTGATGCAGGAATGGCACCGAGCTATCAAAAACTAACACTCCCTCTTAGCGAGGGAGGTACTACTGTCATTAGCTCCACCTGGATCTCTGCCTCCAATAACTGAAGCTCCCTCTGAATCTGAATGCCTATCAGATCTCTGCACTGGATCAACTGCTGAAGGTCTCCATATGACAACTCTGAACTGAGAGTTCTCCTCACTCTCATCCTGAAGAACCATCTCATACCAACTCTGTTTCCTCACAGAGTTGGATGAATCCTCCACACTGACAGCCACTGCTGCTGCCACTGAGTCTGATCTCTCACCAGGCTCACAATCCACCGGATGACCCAAAACTCGGTACAACCGTCCATCACGGATGCCAAGCGGACTCGCTGCACCTAGGCCCCCACTCACCGGATATATATAAACATGTCCACTCACATGAAGAACCGCATATCCGTCATCCTCCAAAGCTGAAACTGAGACCAAGTTCCTCTTCAGCTCTGGAACAAACAACACATCGCCAACCTCCAGATAACCACCAGACTCGAGTTGGAATATGACTTTTCCAACTCCTTCTACTGCATGGGTGCCGGCATACCCATCCTCAGTCAGTATAACTCTGTCATGATCTGTTAACTCTCGGAACACTGCTCGTATCCCCGTCATATGGCGTGCTGCTCCGCTATCTATGTACCATGCTCGAGTATCCAAACTCTCTGCCACACTACTGTCTGAAAGAATGGAGACGAGCGAGAATTCATTCTCGAATTCCTTCGCAAAATATCCCACTTCAGTTGAAGAGACTTTCTCAGGCTCTTCCTTCTTCTTGTTCTTCTTCTTGTTGGGACACTGCCCAGCATAGTGACCATAACTCTGGCAAGCAAAGCATTTTACTTTGCTCAAATCTTTGGCTCCACTGCTTGAGCCACCCTTTTTCTTTCTACCCTTTGCTAAAAGGGCCACATTCTCATCATCAGTAACCTGCTCAGTCTTCCGTTCTTGGATCTCCTCCTGAGTAAAATCATCCCATAGTCTTCCCCAAGAGGGAAAGTTCTCTCTGCCAACTACACACTTCACGAACACATCCCACTCCTTAGTGAAGCCCTTCAGGGCTATCCGCACTAGCTCGGGATCAGGAATCACCTCACCAACTGCACTCAGTTCATCTCTTATCTGTCTGAGTCTAGTGAGGTAAGAGGATACATTCTCATCTCTCGTCATCTTAGTGCCATGAAGCTTATCTTTTAGGGCCATTTTATGATTTTCATTCTTGTTCTCATACAAAATTTTTAAAGTATCCCACATCCCCTTAGCAGTTTGTTTCTCTGCCAAATGTGGGATGAGGTGATCTCGAACACCATCCAGAAGAAGTCTCTACGTTCTGGCCTCCTTCACCTCATGTATGTCAAGGGCTATAGGATCAGCTACGGGAGGAGCCACTGTGGTACTAACAAAGGCCCACAACTTGTTTTCCTTAAGAACAGCTGACGTCCGTGCTTTCCACTGTAAGTAGCTGGAAATCCCTTCCAACCTATCTTCATACCGGATAGAAGCCATCATTCTCTTCTGCTCTTTTTCCAACAAGGCACACTCTGCCTTCTTTGACCAAAAAAAATATCAGCTGTACTAAACCAACACTTTTCTACTCACTCTCAGCAAAAAAATAATTAACACACAGCTGTAACTTCACATGCACTAGTGTCTTAAAAAAACCAGCACTTCTCTGCTGCCCAACAATCTACTGAAATCTCAGAGCCCCAGCTCTGATACCATGTTAGAAATCAGACCTCTGTTCACTAACAGATTTCGTCAAACACTTCATAAACCTTTGATATCAGGCCTTAACAGTAAACCACAATCAAGCACATTAATTAACCATGCAAAGAAACTATCCTGTAGGCTGATATACTGTTTATAAAGCACATTTAGCAGCGGAAAAACATAACTAACAGCAGACTGTAAATCACATTTAAAACACGGTATTTTGGTCAAATAGACCCTAGAAAAAACCCCTCAACCCCTGGGGGAAAACCAGCATGCAGGAGAAATTTTTATTGAGATTCAGGAAAAAATCATACATCAGTTTTTACAGTCAAAAATCAACTTATCTTCAACCCAGAAATCTGCCTTGGTTTCCGTGCATTTTTCCTTCTCGAAAACTGAGCCAAAACCAGCAGCAACTTTGCCCAGATTTCTGTACCAGACCGTACAGCATTAATGGCAGCTGTACAGCACCTCGATTTTTGTGCCAAACTGTCCAAAAATTTAATGCATCCGTACAGCAATTAATGCAGCTGTACCTTCCTCGATTTCTATGCAAAAACTGATGAAACAGTACAGCAATAAATGCTGCTGTACCTTTCTTGATTTCTATGCAAATAAATGCAGTCGTATAGCATTAAATGCAGGCCGTACCTCTCATCGATTTCTGTGTAGTCATACACCTCCTCGATATCTGTGCCAGCATTTAATGCTCCTGTACTCCTCCTCGATTTCTGTGCAAGCTATGAATCTCTCTCTCAGCTGTCCTGAAAATCGAGCCCTCCTCTCAGTCTTTAGCAATCTCCTGCAAATGTGTTTCTCACACTTCTCTCCAAGCTCCTCTCTTGGAAATCGAGCCCTCTACAAGAAAACTCTCTTGAATGAATGCCAAAATAAAATCTCATGTACTTTATTTACCCCATTAGGGTTATTCTCATGACTTTTCACCTTCAACGGTCGAGATTAGATCTTGGCCAAGAGATCTATGGCTGGGATCTAATCTTTCACTCACTTAAATCTCCTAAGTGAACTTTACACGAAATTTTTCTTTTTGAAAAGTCACATCACCCTAAATATTAAAAAAGTACACTTAATGACTTAAAGTCACTTTAAAAACATATTAAAGTGAAACTCACTTTAAAAACATAAAGTCACATCAAAAAGCTACTCTAATAAAAAAAACATTTACTAAAGTCACTTTCCGAATATAAATGAGACTTCATACTTAATCACCCCTGCACCTAGGCACCTGATGCAGAAGTGCCACCGAGCTATCAAAAACTAACAAACCTAAGGAGCCTGTTCCTCCCAACCAACTCTCGAAGATAGATGAGCTACAAATCTTAGGACCCCCGAGCCTGTATACTGGTCCACCTGGTTGAAAGCACTAGGTGAGAGAGCAGGTTTAGAAACCCCTGCAACTCCACAGAGTAATTAGCATTTATACTGCTGCCAGTAGTAGTAAGAACTCAGCCCAAAAATAGCTGCACTAGTTCAGTAAATCAACACTTTCCACTCAAACACTTATGCCTGTCCCCTCCATCGAACTTCTTGTGCACCAATTTCACACAAAAATTTCACAAGTAAAGATTGAGCAGCCTCAGCTGAATTCGATGGGTAGTTTTATCAGCATTCCTAGGTCTTTTGGGTCAGTTTTTCACTTAATGAGCCACCTACTCTTATTCCACTTTCTTTGGGAACATGAACACACAAATAGGGAAGTTTCCTCCTACAACAACTAGAAGTAGTTTGAGGATGTTGCCATGTGTTAATCTGCTCTCAACCCAGACTATTCCACCAAGTGGCTAGTAGACACTCATTTAACAGCCTCCTTAAGCTGTTGTGTCATCTTTTATTTATTAATTAATAAAATATTCAGCAATTAAATACAATTATCCCTGACCCCACTTGGTTAATAATGACAAACTTTATAATAAAATTAAAACATAATGTCTCTTATAACTTAAATGTTTTTGCAATTTAAGGTATGTGACAGTGGTGGCCTTCCAGAAGGTGGTCCTCCAAGTGGTTGTCCCCCAGAAGGTGGTCCTCCAAAAGGTGTTCCTTCAAGTGGTGGTCCCCCAGAAGGTTGTCCTCGAGAAGGTGGTTCCCAAGAAGGTGGTCCTCCAAATGGTGGCCCACCATAACATCCAATAGTCTTCATAGGTTTACCTCCAGGAATAGGACAATATGACCAATTAGGTTTTCCCCATGGTGTAAACATGTTTCCAGGGTAAGGCATACCAAGATATAGTATCCTTGTAGATATAGGTTGAAAGTTCACATTACTTATGGATGGTTGATTTCCTAGGTAAGTATTACCCCAAAACAGTTGATTAATTATGGGTTGTACCCCTGAGGGTTTCCCTATACTAGAAGGAGAGGTAACCACTTTGGTTTTTTATGGAAGGAACTATGACTATTGACTGTCATACGGTAGGGGTCTATCCTACACTGGAAGTGACTCCACTAACTGATGATGCAACTTGAGTTGGGGGTTTCCTGCAAGTGGTAGAATATATGGGAGAACTAGAAGGAGACCTAGGACTTGGAACTGTAGTAATAGGGTTGGAGGGTTGGCCTGTATCAGGAATTTTTGAACCTCGATTTGGTGATGTTAAACTAAGAACTACTTGAGACGACGAAAGTGGGTGGTATCCATGAGGGGTTGTTTTCGAAAGACGGGGTAAAAGATTTGACATGTGTGCTCGATGAGGAAGAGGTGAAGTAGTGATGTTCGCAAGGCTCTCTTGAAAGTCATGTAAATGGTCAATAGTTGGATGGAACATTCTAAACATTTCCTCATTCCATGGAGCATCCCTAGCAGGATTAACAAAAGAGGGTCTAGTAGTCCCAAATTTGGAAATAGCTTGACCTAAATAAGTTCTCCAAAAAGGAGCATTAGGTCCATATTTTGTCCCCTTGGTATCATCAAACGGGCGATCAAAAAACCAATTTGATGAACCAACATGACCTTCCATCGAAAAATGAAAGGTATTATTAGTCATAGGAGGAAGCTCAACCAAGAGATTATCACAAGTAGTGAATTCTTCCCCAACTTCCATAACTAGATTCCCTTCCACATGGGAGTCAGTTGTTGCACCTTGATCAGTGGCTTCCACTGGGCTCTCTCCTACAACAGAAGGAATGTCAGGTGGTAAGCCTTGAACCCTTTAGGATCATCTCAAAGGTAACTCAGCCAGAATGTTGGTCACTAAAACCTAACCTAGGGTTTGAAACTAGAATTACACACAAAACCACTCCTACGCAACATAAAGGTCACAAGCAAACTTAGGTGATAAGAGGGGCTGATAAAAGTTGGTTCCTCACTAGGATTGTCAAGTCTTTGCAACTTTTGATATACCGTAGGGTCCAATAGTAAAGGGAAACAAGGAGGATTGGGACCATACCCTTTCCTAAATACTCGATTACCTGGACGGTATGTGCATAGTAGTTCCCTGAGTGCAGTTCTCAATGTATTTCCCCGACAAGATGACCAAAAGTATTTTGTCAGTTGGTTTAAGGAATCCTAGAGGAGTCTCCCAATATAAGTAAGGTATGTGGGAGCTCCAATCCATGTTGGTGCTATCTAATACACAATTGTTCAAAAGGGGCCTTCCAATATTCAATCGATTATGTGAAGCATTTTTCTATATATCTCAAGGGTACATGAAAGTTCGTACAATATACCAATGGTATGTGGAATAAACACAGAGTTTCGGGGATGCAGTACAGGTAATAGAACGATAGCTCCTATGTATTAAGACACTGCAACACGTCTCTAACCTATCACTCAAGTTACTAAAATTTTTAACCTAGAACTAGAATTAATTTTATCTTGAACAATTAGGTGAATGCATGAGGTGTGGACATGTAATTTCCCCATTCAAATAATTGCATAGCAGGAAAATTCCATCAATCCTACTAGTTCCCTAGGTTGGGTGGAAACATTGAGAGGTTAATAAGGGAGCTAATAAATGGTGTTTAGACATTACAAGGACTAAATATTTATTTAATGGAGTTAATTAAATGAATGCAAGTGAAAAATGAAATGGCTATGGAGAATGGAGACACATGGAGACTATGGGGCCCACTCAAGCTAGAATTCCTATGTTAAATGTCATCCTACTCTTTCAATCTCGAATCCATGGGAAGCCTAATGTTTTTGGATGGATTATAAGTTTAATATAATTGTCCATATACTTCATAGCTTGAATTTGGGATAAATTGTAACTTACATGGAGAGAGAAAGAGCCAAATGGGAGTTTCATGGACACTTAGCTAGATTCCCCTTATATTTATGACATCTATGACACCAATGATGGAGATTCTATGAAAATTATGACACAAGTCATATATAAAGGATGACATATGACATATCTGACATGTCAGTACTGACTAGAGAATCTTAGAGGGCACTCATGGGAGTTGGAGAAGGCTAAGAGGCTCCTACTCAAATTTGGGAGAAGAGGAAAGGTGAAGAGAGAGGCCACATAGGATAGCATGAGCAGCCACACCAATTCGACTTGGATTTGGTTTATGCATGGATTTGGAACCTTATAAGGTCAATAATGTTTATAAAATGTAGGGTTCAGCCATGAGAAATCCATTTTGATCATTTGTGAAAATTGTTATTGTGAAGAGAGAGAACTAGTGGATGACTAGTTGATTTCGAGGGTGAAAGATTCCTATCCCAGTTGTTGTTTGGAGAGACCACTCAGGTATTTCAAGGAGATTCAATGGATTCATAAGCTACAGCAGCTGATGGACATATCAAGTTCAAATTGTTCTTCCTTTCATCTCAGGTTTTCTCACCATATTTCAGCTCTATGGAGTGAGGCGCACTTGGTGAGCTATTCATCTCTTTGAGGGATCTTCTCTTGCTCCATTATTTTGTATTCTGATGTAAATTCTCTGATATTTAAGTTTATAAATATCTCAAGTTGAAATTCCAAGAAATCTCATGTATTATTGCTCAATAATGAAGAAATAGTGCCATTTCCCCACTACCTTGTTGTAAACTCTTGTAATCTTGATGGATTCAAATGGATGTATTAAATATTGATGATTTATGAATGAATGGAATATCATTAATTATATTACAGGTTTCATGTCTAGTAACTGATAATTTGTGACCATTGGGTTGAATTTCATAGCAATTGGAGGAAACTACACTTCATTTTCCCAAGATTCCAAAACTAGTTTTTTATATATGATTGAAAGAAGTGATAACAGCCATGGAAGGTCGATTGGTTATGCATATGAGTCTCTGATAATGTATTATACACATCCCCATATTCAATTTAATAATTCGAGTGGGTTTCTGCACATTTGGGAAGCCATTTCTACCACTTACCCCAGGAGGGATTTGAACTCAAAATTTCCCGTAAAATCATCTATCTTGTTCAGAATTTAGTGTAGACTTGAAGAAGTGATTAGTGGGACATAATAAATACTTGAACATAATAATTAAGTTATTATAGCATTCATATACCTTCTCTAAATATTTTGGAGCAATTGGGCTGATTGGGAGACCAAGACACTAAAACTAGCCAAGGGCCAAAATTGTGAAAAAATTGAAAAATTGGGCATTTTGGTAAAAATTTAAAAAAAGGGGCATTACAAGTGGTATCATAGCATGGTATTGGAACCTTATGGTGTTAACAAGGATTCAAATCAATAAACCACCACCCTTAGAATCTGAATTGGAAGGTGCTTGACTTTTAGAAGAAGAAATAGAAGAAAAAAAGGTACCCTTGACTAAAGCTATGGCTCATGAGGGAGAAAACTATACTAAGGAGAAAATGGAGCATCTCAAACTTATGAAACCCCTGTTTGAAGAAATATCCAAGTACATGACCCAGCATATGGTATACATGACCCAACAAGTAGCAAAAGGATTTGAATTGATGGCCATTAAAATGGGAAGCAAAGGGATAATAGGAGATAGTGGTAGCTCACAATCAATAGAAACAAAGACAATGGGTGAGCAAATTTTCTCAAAAATGGGACCTCATAATAGACCCCATGAATTTCAGAGAACACCAAGGCCTACTGCACCTAAATTTCTTATTGCCAAAGAGGAGACTAACATTTAATTTGAAATTGATACAATAACAAAAGAATGGTCTAAATAGGATGAAGAGTGTCGGAGAAGTATAACATTTGAGAAGTACTTCACCATGGAAAACAAACTAAAAAATAAGGAGGGCAATAAGTCTCTACACCAAAAAAATAATTGAATTGTTCCATAGGTAAAGTGCCACTCCTACTTTTGATGGTTCATCTCAAATTTTTGCTAACACTTGGGTGCAAAAATTGGATGTGTATTTTCAGCTGAATCCAATGGTGGAAGAAGATGCTTTAAAAATGGCTATTTTGCACTTGGATGGAGATGCCAATGAATGGTGGTTCTATGGCCTGAAAACCTTGGGTCATGATTGGGTTAAAAATATGGGAAATTTGTTGACAAGTTATTATAAAGGCTTGAGCAAAAAGATCCAGAATTGTCTTTCAAAGAACTAGCACAATTGAAGTAGGTAGGGACTCCTACTGAGTATATGTTGGAATTCCAAAGATTATTAGTTAAGGTGGCTAATGTATCTATGGGAAGGTTATTATTTCTATTCACTAAAGTTTTGGCAGATCCCTTAAAAGGTTTGGTCAAATCCCACAAGCCTACTAACTTAAATGATGCAATGAGCTTGACTAGAGATCTTCAAAATGTGCTTCCTAGAACAAGATTTCCTCCCAAGCCTAACTTCATATTTGAAAGAAAGCCTTGGAAAAAGGATGCAACTGATAAGAATTTTTTACAAAGAGATACATATGAAGAGAATAACAAAGAAGGAAAAAACAGGGATGAACTTCGAAGGAAGAAATTGTGCTTCACATGCTTCCAACCTGGACACTGGGGCATAAATGGGCTAAAGGAAAAGCTCAATACATAGAAGTATTTTCTGATAATGATGAGTATGAAGGGGGTATGGATGAAGAATGGAAAATTTTAGATCAATAGGATGCATATCAAAAAATAGTTGAAGAATAAAAACAAGAAGAAAATCAGCCTTCACCAGACAAAGCAACAATGGCAGTACTTTTAGCAGTGCCTCGCTATCACACTATTCAATGTAAGGGTGTGGTATTGGGACAAAGAGATTTAGTTTTGGTAGATGGAGGAGCTACACATAATTTCATTGATGCATATATGGTGGAGAAAATAAAGATACCAAGTGAACCATTCGATGGCTTCAAAGTTGTCATTCCTAGTCACAACACAATGCAATGCAACACATGGGTTCCAAAGCTGAAAGTCACCATAGGTAACTACCATTTTATTGATAGTTTTAATATGGTTGATGTTTCTGATACTAATGTAGTAGTGGGAGTGAAATGGTTGTATTATATAGGATACCATTCAGTAAATTATCAAATTCTTGAAATGAAATTTCAAGATTCAACAGGTGTACTAAGGGTTGTGAGAGGGAAACACACTTACCCAAAATAGCTAGTAAGTTGTAATACTATGAGATCTATATTGAGGCATGGTGATATAGAATGGGATGCTAAATGTTATATCACCTCTCCCAATCCAAAAATAAGAGTTTTTAAACGCCCAAAGGAGATAGAGACACTTTTGCACAAATATTGAAACATTTTCAGAGATCTTCCACATGGTGGACCACCTAATAGGGGGGTTGAGCATAACATTGTTTCGGAGGAGGGTACTTCACCCATTCGGATAATTCCTTATAGGCATCCCAAGAAGTTTATAGATGATATTGAGAAGTCCATTTAAGAATTCTTAGATTTGGGACTCATTATACCAAGCTCTAGCCCTTATGCTTCTTCAGTAGTGTTGGTAAAGAAAAAATATGGAACTTTGAGGATGTGTATAGACTTTAGATCTTTGAACAAGAATACCATCAAGAAGATATATCATATTCCTAGGATTGATGAGATCATGGATGAGCTATTTGGAGCTAATTACTTTTCCAAAATTGACCTTCGATATGGTTATCACCAAATTCAGATGAAGGAGGAATATGTGCAAAAGACTGGTTTTTGATGTCATTGTGGTCAATTTGAGTTTCTTGTTATGCAATTTGGGTTGACTAATGCTCCAGCTACATTTCAAGAATGTATGAATAGAATCTTTTTCAAGCAGCTTAAAAGGTTTTTTTTAGTCTTATTTGATGATATTCTCATTTACAGTAAAAATTGGGAAGAGCACTTGCAACACCTAGAGATTGTGTTGAAAACTTTGCAAGAATAGTCTTTGTATGCTAAGATGTCTAAATGTGAATTTGGGATGAAAGAACTATGGTATATTGGGCATATTATTGGGAAATGTGGAGTGAAAGTGCACATGGACAGTATCAGGGCTACTTTAGAATGGACATCACCAAAAACATCACAAAATTAAGAGGCTTCATTGGAATATGTACATACTATAAGAAGTTTGTGAAAGGGTTCTCCAAGTTGACTTCTCCACTAGGGTTCTCCAAGTTGACTTCTCCACTCAGTAATTTTACTAAGAAGGATTGCATATATGTGGTAGTGGATAGATTGAATACGTTTTCTCATTTCTTTGTTGTTACATCCTCTATTAGTGCTACACAAGTGGCTGAACATTTTTTCAAACAAATCTTCAGATTGCATGGGCTCCCTAAGAGCATGGTGAGTGATAGAGATGGTAGATTCATGAGTGCTTTTTGGCAAGAAATTTTCAGATTTGTGGGAACTCAGTTCAATCCAAGTAAAATACACCATACCCAAACTTATGGACAAACAGAGAGGGCAAATAAATGGTTGGAAGGGTACCTCTGAAACTATGTGGGAGAACAACAAAAATATTGGACAAAATGGCTACACTTGGGTTAGTTTTGCTACAACACCACCTTTCACATGTCAATAGGGATGTCTCCTTTCCGAGAATTATATGGTTATGATTCACTTACATTTTATTATATGATATTTGGTGATATTACAGCTCCAAAAGCTAAAAATTGGGTGGAAGAAAGCCAAGAATTTTTAAAGCTTTTAAAAGAAAATTTGCAGGTTGTCCAAAATTAGCAAAACCAACATGCAGATAAACATAGAGAGGAAAGGACCTTTCAGGTTGATTATTTAGTGTATTTGAGGTCATAGACATACAAACAAACATCTCTCAAAATGAGTGGAGTAGGAAATCTAAATCCAAGATACTATGGTCCCTACAAGGTAATCTAGAAGATTGGAGAAGTAACATATGAGTTGGAACTTCCGGATGGGAGTAAAATTCATAATGTATTTCATGTTTATTGTCTCAAGAAATCTATTGGTAAGAAAATTGTCATTTCATATACACTCTCTCCTTTGGATGATGAAGGACAGATCACATTTATTCTGAAAAAGGTTTTGAGGACAAGGGAAAGAAGATTGATGAGCAGAACAATCAAAAAATACTTGGTGCAATGGAAGAATCTACCAAGTGAAGATTTCACATGGTAAGAGGAGAATATTTTGCAGAATCCAAATCTAAAATTTCTTGAGGATAAACAATATTGGGTGGGGAGGACTGTAATGTCCCCATTCAAATAATTGCAGAGCAGGAAAATTCAAACGATCCTACTAGTTCCCTAGGTTGGGTGGAAACATTGGGAAGTTAATAAGGGAGCTAATAAATGGTGTTTAGACATTAGAAGGAATACATATTTAATTAATGGAGTTAATTAAATCACTACAATTGAAAAATTAAATGGCTATGGAGAATGGAGACACATGGAGACTATGGGGTTGACTCAAGCTAGAATTCCTATGTTAAATGGCATCCTCCTCGTGCAATGTCGAATCTATGGGAAGCCTAATGTTTTTGAATGAATTATAAGGTTAATATACTTGTAAATATAATTCATAGGTAGAATTTGGGATGAATTGTAAATTACATGGGGAGAGGAAGATCAAAGTGGGAGTTTCTTGGACACTTGGCTAGATTCCCCTTACATTTAAGGCATCTATGACGCCAATGATTGAGATTCTGTGACAGTTATCACACAAGTCAGATATAAAGGCTGACATTTGAAATATCTAACATGTGAGGCTTGAATCGAGCATATTAGAGGCCACTCATGGGAGTTGGATAAGGCCAGGAGGCTCCTACTCAAGTTTGGGAGAAGAGGGAAGGTGAAGAGAGAGGCCACATGGCATAGCATGAGAAACCACACCAATTTGACTTGGATTGGGTTTATGGGTTGATTTGGAAACTTAGAAGACCAATAATTTTTATAAAATGCAGGGATCAGCCATGAGAAGGCCGTTTTTATCATTTGTGAAAAAATTTATTGTGAAGAGAGAGAGCTAGTGGATGATTAGTTCATGCCTTAGCCAATTTCGAGGGTGAAAGATTCCCATCCTAATTGGTGTTTGGAGAGGCCACTCGGGTATATCAAGGAGATTCAATGGAGTCATAAGTTACAGGTGCAAGCTAAATCAAATCATGTACATATCAAGTTCATCTTGTTCTTCCTTTCATCTCAAGTTTTCTCACCATATTTTAGCTCTATGGAGTGAGGCGCACTTGGTGAGATATTCATCTCCTTGAGGGAGATTCTCTTGCTCCAATACTTTTTATTCTGACATAAATGATATTTTCTTTAATTTCATAAATCTTTTAGGTCGAAAGGCCAATAAATCTCATGTATTATTGCTCAATAATGAAGAAACAGTGTCATTTCCCCACTACCTTGTTGGAAACTCTTGTAATCTTAATGGATTCGAATGGATATATAAAATATTGATGATTTATGAATGAATGGACTATAATTAAAGTATATTATAGGTTTCATATTCATTATCAGATAATTTGTGGCCATTGGGTCGAATTTCATAGCAATTGGAGCAAACTACACCTCATTTCCCCAAGGGTCCAAAACTAGTTTTTTATATCTGATTGAAAAAAGTGATAACACCCATGGGAGGTTGATTGGTTATGCATATGAGTCTCCAATAATGTATTCTACACATTCCCTTCATCAATTTAATAATTCGAACGGGTTTCTGCACATTTGGGAAGCCATTTCTACCACTTACCTCGGGCGGGGGATTTGAGCACAAAATTGCTCGTAAAATCATCTATATTGTTAAGAATTTAGTACAGACTTGTAGAAGTGATTGGAGGGCCATACTACATCCCTTAACATAATAATTAATTTATTATATCATTCATACACCTTCTCTGAATATTTTGGAGCAATTGGGCTTATTGGGGGACCAAAACTCTAAAACTAGTCACCCAAGACTCTAAAACTAGTCAAGAGCCAAAATTGTGAAAAGATTGGAAAATTGGCCATTTTGGTAAAAATTAAAAAAAGGGCCATTACAGGACAAAAAAGTAAAACCATGCGGCATGATATGAAATTTTTTCACTTTATCGTTCAAGGTATGCCCTACTTACAGGAAGGAGAGAGTAATTTAATTATGTTTCAAAACAAAAATCCCCAAACAGTCACACTAAACTCATCTTTCAAATATGCGAACAAGAAAAAAACTTCTACTAAATGAAACTTGAAATCAAAAAGAAGAAAGATATATTTTCCAAAAAGAAAGACACCACTACTATTTGGCACACTAAGCACTTTTTACAATTCTTCAAATATGAAAATATCTAACTCACAACTATGATATATTTTTGGCAAGAAAAGAGCATAAAAGGAAAAGAAGAACGTGAATGCCTGAAAGCTTGTGAAACTAATCAAGGCTTCAGTGGTTCATATTCAAATATAACTATGATCAAATCTCAAATTTTTCTTCTAATCAAAAGTAAAAGTAAGCTTTCATTAACCTATGAAGAACAAAAACGAATAAACCAAAAGCAAAAAGTTTTCCTCTTAGCTGATCTAATAGTAAAAAAGAGATCTGACTATATTGACTTCCAAGCACTCATTCGAAAACCAAACCCAAGCATAAAAGTATTTGAATGGATGAAAACAACCTAGATCTTTGAACCAAAACAAAATAGTCCTTTACCACTTTAATATTTTGAATTTAACAGTCCATAACTCAATGGTGAATCTAGAAACACACACAGAAAATAAATCACTTGTAACTAAGATTTGAAATTGTAGGGATATCAAAACCCTACCTGGAACTACTTACAGAAGGTTGGTGATAGAGCGTTACTGCCTGGGCACTGCATTTTTTACACTATAACACAGTGGTGGCACCACCTGTTGACCATTGAGCATGCACGGTGGCGCCGCCTATTGTCTTCGCTGAATGTGCGGTGACTCCTATAGATTTCAAAACAAAAAGGATGTGAAAAAGAGAAAGTTAAGCATTAAACCACTGGCATCAAATCATGAAAATCATAGGAAAATTAAGTATAGAAAGCATATGTGTTTCGGATCTAAGTAGATATGGTTAAATAGAACCAAAATCTCACTAGAAAACTAGTAGATCTAAACACTAAAAAGTTAAAGTTTGGATTACAAACAAGAGTTTGAAAACCAAAGAAAGATTATATGTGTTGTATGTCTTCCTGAATATGGTCGCCATATTTGTTGCTAGAAATTCTCACCTCTTGCTGACAAAAGTTGTTTCCCTAGGTATGAATGGTTCAGATCTAGAACAAATGAGTGATAACAAGGATGGAAACTTCCCCTAAAGTTTGTAGATATCTAGAATGAGTCCTTTTACTATCCTGTAGTATGATGTAAAAGTATTGTATGGTGTTATATCTCCATAGATGTACCTGCAATGAACACATCAAACAACAAGCAATATCAAAAGTACCAGAAAATGATCTACAATTCTATATTAGTGACTAAGGAATCCAATAATAAAATGAATGATTATAACACAATAAACTTTATGGGAAAGGAACCATCTTTGTATTAAAATGAAGAAGAGAGATTACACTACTAGATTTCAATCCAAAATGCGACGGTTTTTTCCGACGGCGCGCGGATTTTTTATTTTAACAGTGCCAAAAATCAGGAAGATAATTTTTTTTTTTTGTAATGATGGTGATTAGCGTCGCTTAAGCGACGGCTAGGCTTTCAAGCGTCGCTTAAGCGACGTCTCTCCTCCTAAGCATCGCTTAAGCGACGGCTATCCTCCTCTAAGCGTCGCTTAAGCGACGACGCTTCAATCATTTAATAATTTACTAATGTTTTCTCAATCATTTAATAATTTGTCGTAATCGGTTTATTATTTAAAATGGAAAGCGACGCTTAAGACATTATCCCACACACATTAAAATGGAAAGGCTAGGTTCATTTTTCATATAAATAGATGTACGGCTAGGTTCATTATCTCACACACCGAGTCTCGCACTTATCTCTTGGTTAAGAAGTGCGGAATTCCTAAGGGTTTTTTTTTGGCGTTGCTATTTTGTGGGGATCTTCCCACTTGGTCTTGGTTTTTGGCGTTGCTCTTTTGTGGGGATCTTCCCACTTGGTCTTGGATTTTGGCATTGCTCTTTTGTGGGGATCTTCCCACTTGGTCTTGGCCGATTTTGGCCTTGCCCTTTTGTGGGGATCTTCCCACTTGGTCTTGGATTTTGGTCTTGCTATTTGGATTTGGTTCTAACCCTTGTGGAAAAGACGACTCATCATATACTTGGGTTTGCTCGTACTTTGTTCTTAGGGTTTGAGTAATAAAATGTCACGTAACAATGATGTTACAGGTCATCCAGATCCGGCAGAACAAAATCGACAATTGCTTGCTAGGTTGTGGGAGGGAATGGAAAGAAGGGGTGATGGAAAATGTTATTGTCCTTGCAGTCGATGTAGGGGCTTTAATACGAGAAGGTTACTGATCAAAACAGCTAAAAGACATTGTAGAGAACATGGACATGTTGAGGGGGGGCATGAATATCATCCATTGGTAAGTCAATATAATTCATGATTATATATCATTCGGTCTTTATATTTAGAGTTTTTGTAATTGTATATTGTATCATTTTTATTTTGGTTACTTAATCAACATGACTAACATTTGTTGTTTGATGTTTTAATTGTAATTATAAAGCAAGGGCCTCCTAGGGATTTTCCAAACATGGAGAATGTGGTAATTACGCAGGAACAACTAGTGCAGGAGGAACGTCAATATGCAGGTCCTGCGAATACTGATAATGATCAAGTTAATGATGACATGCAATTAGACGATGATCATGATGATAACATAATTGAGGATGATGGTGCAAATGCATTAATCAATGATGCATTTAATGTTATAATGGACGATGATCAACCTCATGCACCGCCAATTGATGACTTTGAATATCTTCATGATCTACCTACACTTGAGAAGGCAGACGAACCGCTTTTTGAAGGCTCCCGCATAAGTGTTCTCTCTGCT
>LPNX010971762.1:289392-314280 GCA_001517045.1 Pseudotsuga menziesii | reverse complement strand
TATTTTTAAAATATAGTGAATATATTTGGATTCAATTCACATTTAATGTGTTTCCTTTTAGGAGGTCATAGGTTCAAATCTAGAGGGGGGTAGGGTATATACACCCCTGCAGACTTTAGAAATTATATCTGTGCAAATGGGGGCCCTTGTCCACAAACAAAGAAGTCTTATACATCAAATTGGTGTCTAGCTTAAACGTGACCTTAAAAATTGATTATTATTATTATTATTTTGATAATAGGTATTAGATTTTGAGCTTGGTTGAAACATTATTTAATCATAAAAGTGAATCACTTAATGATCATAATTATATATGAATTTGTATAAATATAGCATTAAATAATATTAACTATAAAACAAAAGTTCAAGCCATTTATAAAAGTCTTCAAATTTGAAATACCCATAAAAATAAATAACTCTTTAACTATAATTGTATGAAAATGTACATCAACATCATATTAATCAATATTAAACATTAAATAATATATTCACTTCACATGTATACATTTATTTATAACATATTAATAATATTTATTAAATTTTAAACTTTTCTGAAATATTCTCGATACTATTATACTTCAAAAAAAACACAAAATTTATAAGTAAATGTGTCTATCAATTTGGGTGAAATGAATACCATTGTATTATACTTTACAATAAAAACACAAAATTTACAAGTAAATGTGTCTATCCATTTAGGTGAAATGAATACCATTGTACTTTTCCCAAAAACACAAAATTTATAAATAAATGTGTCCATCCATTTGGGTGAGTATGAATACCATTATACTTAAAAAAACACAAGTAAATGTGTCATCCATTTTGGTGAATATGAAGGAAAGGAGATAACAATGTATTGATTTTAGTGTTAATAAAGTCAGGTCTCATTGAATAACCAATTCCAAAATTCCAAATCTCTTGGCAAAATTATTAAAAAATATTTAATAATAATTTGGTTTTGATGGAATAATGTAATGGGTTGACTTTTTTTGTCAATCATACATTTTATACATAATGGAAGACTTTTTTTTTACAAGTAGAAAAAAATGTTTCTTGTTATTCACCAAGAATCAAAGGAAACAAAATCCATATCGAGAGTTACACAGTTTATGCACAACTATACAAGGCTAATGCATGAAATCAGACAGTCCTAACAAAACATAATCATGTAATACAAAAGAATACCAGTCCATATAGATACAGACCTAAGCAGCCTAAAACATGAAATAGCTCAAAAATAGCTAAGATAGCCCATTAGAGATAAGTCACAACCAACAGCTATGGATATTAAAACAAAAAGGAGGTCAAAGAAAGTGGCATCATTGTTGAAGGAACAAGAATGTGCCAACCCCAATCATCTAATCATCAACAAATTCCTCATATAGAAACACCCCATCACCAACCAAAAGGTATTCTTTAGATAACATGTCCGCCAAAGAGTTGTGTTCTCGATAGACATGTCTAATCTCAACTTCCTGAAAAGCCTCCAAGGAGGAACAAACCCTAGTACACCAATGATCAAATCTAAGACATGAAGTTTAGATTTTTTAGCAGCCCAGTTAATAATAACCTGGGAGTCACCAACAAGTTCGATAGAAGGAAAACCCATCAAATTAGCAACATGTGATATCCCCCAAAGAGCAAGTAACTCAACCCGAGTGTTTGTGCCTCTACCAACACCCAGATTCAACAGATAATAATGGTACCTCCCAAGATACAAAATAGCACCAGCACCACAATCACCACCAGCAGCGGCGCCATAAAACAAACCAGCTAGAAACTTCAAAAATGGCATAGAACCAATACATCACACCTTGTCCCTCAAAACCGAGACCGGATAATCAAGTAGCATTTTTTTGATAGCAAAGCACACCTGAGCAGTATTTGGAACATAATCTTCAAAAATCACTCGGTTTCTTAATTTCCAAATGGACCAGCAGAAGAAAACCGATAGATAGGGAAATGAAGGAACACTGTCATTCCAAAGTTTTGGATTTTCAACTAAATATGTCCCTTCCCAATGCCAGCGAATGTTCAACATAAGAGCTAATTCCTTCCTCACCAGCTTCCCAATGTGGCAGGCGGTGAACAAATGATTAACATTTTCCCCGACTATCCTGCATAAACAACAAATATTAGGACCTTGCCATCCACGTTTGATAAAAAAATCTCAGGTCGTAATATGGTTCTCCAGACAAAGCCAAAGAAAGCACCTAATTTTCAGGGGGATCTTCCATTTCCAAATTAGGGGAAGCCACCATATGTGATCAAGAGAACATAAGTGATGAATAATAAAAGAATAGGAATCCTTAACCAAAACCTTACCATCAATCTTGTTTGGAGACCAAACCAAAACATCAACTTTCACAGAAAGTATGATACCGGCCAAATTTAGAGCATGTATAAAATTCGACCATTCAAGCACAAGGTCCTTAGGTAACTTAAGGTCCCTAACAGTAAACCGGTAATCCTTCGAGAACATACTACCACCGCAATTTTTAACTTGACTCAAATGCCAAATATCTTGAGCATTGAGAAAGGAAGTAAGAGAAGGTGAAAACATATACTCAGATCTAGGTGAAGAACATGATCAATACCAAGGTGAATTTCTTCACCAAATCCCACCTTCCAGCTCACCTAACGATTGATCCAAAGATATACTTTAATAAAACTGTTCCAACTTAGTGAGGTCCCTCTGCAGTGAAGCTCGCAATTTCTCACCCAATAAGATAAAGACTGATTAGAACAATATTTGGACATAAGCTATATCCAAAAAATAAAGGAATCATAAAGTTCAAAGTCTTTGAGTCATTAAGTTAAATGGCTTTGTAAGTCTTTTGCATTTACATAATTTATTTATTATTTAATACATAAAAATGGAAATAAAGAAAAGGAAATGCTGAAGTTGAAGTACTCGGTAACTTTGTATCAAAGAAGTGGAGCCTTCATATTTTTGTGCATCTACTAATTATAATAATTATCAAGTTGGGAAATAATGAACTATGTGCGTGAAAAATAATTTTTTTTTAAAATTTTTTTTTTAAGAAAATTGAAATAATTTATAAATAAAAAATTATAAGATAAAATAGTATATTATTAAGAGAATAATAAAAAACTATAATTTGAAAATAATAAAGATAATTCTTTTAAGGGTTTAGTATGGGAATTATTTCTTGCTTAAAATTTTGTAATTATAAGTATTTTTTCCAAAGAAAATATAATCGCAATTCATCTAATTAAGATGAACTACATTGTACATAGAGGTTGTAGTCTATCACTAAGCAAAGAATCCAATTTTACCAACAAAAAAGAAGAAGAAGAAGAGGTCCACATAAAAGCAAATTAACATAAAGATAATTGCTCCCATCTCAGATCTCAAAAGAAAAGAGCCCATCATATAAAGATATTCTGAATTTGACAAGAAAGAAACATTTATACAGGCTTACTTTCAATATCATGTGCAAATTCATTTGCACCAATGCCACCCCAAATTCTCCATGAATGCTCGACCAAGAGAATCCCCGTTTTGGAGAGGGAGTTAGCTATCATATTCTCTCCGTGTAAACATGTCAAAAGAAAATGTCTTTGACAAGACCCATGTCATAAAGGATGTCTTCGAAGATTGGTTTGAGGTTGATATTTTTGGGAGGATTCTTGAGTCTAAACCAATATATCACCATCTAGGAGTCCCCAAAGACCTAAAGCCACTAAACATCTTTAGAATTTTCCAAATGGAGGATGAGTCTAAAGAGCTTTCAGCTCCTCCAAATTGTTGGTTTCCCTACCATTACCAGCAACATATTTGTGCCACAAACGTTCAGAAATATGAAGAATGCCTCCTGCCCCTCCCAATGTTGGCCTCCGTTGGGACGCTCCATAAAAAAACACCAATTGATAGTTTTGTCTATCCAAACCCTTGATGATTCTGTGTTTGCTCGAAGCCTTCATCTGTGGGAATGATTCCAAAATAGCCACACTCTTAGAAGCATATATCATAGTAGCAATGTTCACATCCTAAAAATCAATTTATTCCTTGCAAGCCATACCCCCCACATCAAAATAATAGGCAGAGCTCTATAATGCTAAAAAATATCATTATTATACCACTCCTTCCAAGCTTCATTCACATATGCTCCACTCCTTCTAAATTGGACACCAAAAAACTAAGCTACATACCACCACATAGAGGAGATGTAAGGATATTGAATAAAAGGATGAGAAATAGATTTAGAGGCTTCACAACATAATGGGAATATGCTAGGCCCGATACCCAGGAAAGAACTTCAATCTATCCCAAGCCAACACTTTACCATTCAAAGCTAACAAAAAAAATAGTCTTCAAAGGAAAATTTAATTGTTATATTGTAGAGTGCTACCAGGTTGGTGCAGGTGGATATTCTTCAGTGCCATCAACCTTTTATCCAAGACTAGGAAAATAATAACCTATAGCTTCATTCTTAGACCAAATGAGAGAGTATTCCTTATCACTAAGAAAGCATGAACTTTGCGTGGATAGTTAACATAATGCTCCCAAATAATAGAATGTTCCCCTCCAAAGCCAAAATCAATAATGTAAAGCCATTTATGACTTACATGAGAAGAGTGGGTGAGATCTTCAATTTTATAACGAAATCGATAACCTCTTCCCTTTAAATGTTTGATCATATCCTCAGGAAGTTTGCAAGCAACAAAACAACATTGCCAAGGATCCTGCCAGATTCGGATCTTCCTACCATTTCCAATGTTCCAAACTAAAAAGTCTCTAATTAAATCATAAGCTTTAATCATAGCTTTCCAAATGACGGAAACATTTATAGAAATCGTATTTCATGATTTGATCCATTTCTCTCTCTCTCTCTACACACACACACACACACTTCTGATGAGATAATTTTTTCCCATAGACCTTTTCTAGACATAAGTCTCCAAATGCCTTTTGCTGCAAGGGATCTCGAAAAGCTAGGATAGTACTTGACACCCCATCCCCCCAGCTCTTTAGGCAAAGTGAATCTCTGTCAAGCAATCAAGGGATATGAAATTTGGTTCTCACTACCTCTCCATAAAAAATTAAAACAGATTTTCTTGATGTTATCCATAGTACCAACAAGAATATAGGAAATAGAGGCCCAGTAAACAAGTATGGCTTCAAACACTGATTTCATCATCACTAATCTTCCTCATCTTGAGAGCCACTTGTTACACCATAAATTAAGTCTACCTTCAATATTAGTAACCATCCATGCCTAATTATCTCTCTTTGAATAATCATTAGGATTAATAATGAATCCAAGGTATTGTAAACCATTGTTGATGTCAATCAAGGTGAAATTGAATTGAGAAAAAATACAATCCATAGTAACATTGTCCAAGTTCATAAAAGATATGGAAGATTTGGCACCATTACAGACCATACCTATTGCTTCTAAAAAAAGAGACAAAATAGCTCTAATGTTGGTCATGTCCCTAAGAGATCCATCAATGAAAAGTATGATATCATCAATAAAAAGAAAATGAGTAATGGCCAAATTACCTCCAATCACTATACCTTTAATCCCACCATGAGATCTGGATTGAATGATTGATCTGTTGAGACCTTTTATAACCGTAATGAATAATAAAGGAGCTAGGGGTAAACCCTAACACAAACCTCTCTCAGGTCTGAAAAAAGGAAAAGTTGAACCATTGATAAGTACAATGAAAGAAACATACTATATGCAAGACATCATCTAGTTGATCATAGGAAGATCAAATCCTATATGGGTCATCATCAACTGAAGGAAAGTCCAACCTACCCGATCATAAGCTTTAGATAAATCAATTTTAATAACTGCTATATGAACCTTATTAGTCTTCACCTAGTGTAGAGATTCTTGAGAAATCCCAATAGCATCATGGATTCGTTGCTTCTCCAATAAAGCAAATTATTCAGAAGACACTGCCAAAGATAAAATACTTGTAATTCTGTTGGTGATGATTTTTGTTGATATTTTATACATGGAATTACATAATGAGATAGGCATAAGAGCTATAAATGTTGAGTTAAAGAGCTATAAATGTCATTCTTAGGAATAAGAGCTATAAATGTGAGTTGATGACAGTTAAGATCCTTCCTTTAACCCTAGACTCTTCAACAACTGCTAACAAATCATCTTTGAATAGATTCATAAATCTAGGAAAAAAAACTCAACAGGAAAACCATCAATACCAGGGATTTTGTCACTGTGCATGGAGTGGACATGAAAACCATTAGTACCGGGGATTTTGTCACTATGCATGGAGTGGATAGCCTCATTAAGTTCCTCTAGGGACATGCGTTCATTCAATGATAAATTATGTTCTTCATTAACAAAGGAGGGATAATGCAAGATAATGTTCAACATAGCATTACAATCACTCTTTCATCCTCTTTATACATATTCTTGAAATTATTGACCCCATACTTATCCAACTCTTTAAATCCTGAAATCATGTTCCCATTTTCTTCCTCCAAGTTCCAGAGAGCATTGGTATTCAGTATGTGCCTATAGAACTGATGGAAATATGTTATATTATCATCACCCTATGAGAGCCAAATAGCTCTTCTCTTTAAATGGATAGTATCCTCCCGCTTATATAAAATCTTCCTCCTATGAGATTCAAGTTCCTCGATCTCTCTTTTTGAGGTAGAGAGGTGAAACCTGCCATTTTAGTAACATGAAACAAATTCAAAAGATATTCTATTCTTATCAAATCAGATGCCTAGAAATTCTTGTGCTCATCAACCCATGCCACTATTAGAGACTTGACTATCTTCAAATTATTAAGGAATTGCACTACTGCAGAAGAAGGACGACTGAGTTCATATTTCCTCCATGCCCTATTGACCATCAAAACATAATATTCATCTTCAAGACATTGAGCATTAAATTTAGAAGGGTTTGATGGTTTAAGATAGCCCTAAAAGTCAATAAATATTGGGAAATGATCTAAGTCACCACCCTCACCCGCCCATTTCATAATCAAAGAGACTCCATGGAGGATACCTTCATTAATCAGAAACCTGTCAATCCTCTTGGTTATCCTACTATCTCTCAATCTCATGTTTTTATAAGTAGGTCTCATGACATTAGGAGGAAGGTTGAACAAGTTTACATCTTCAATAATTTTCACAAAAAAAATATGTCAAATGGTCAAGGTGTCTATGAACACCCCAAGTCTCCTACTCTCCCAAAGAGAAATTAAAATCTCCTCCTAAGATAACTTTGATACCCCATTCTGAAAAATTGTCCTAAAAGTTTGTTTGTGGAGATTAAGTACATAAATATTAACCAGATTAAGGTCCATCCAAAATATCTGGAGAAGAAAACATTCCCCAATCCTGAGGGGCAAGACCAAGAGTTTAGGATCAAGATACAGTTCTTATGCCAGCTAGTTAAAAAGCCTCCAGATCTACCTATTGCTTTTGTATAAGAGAAGTACCATCTAGGAAGAATATGTTTCATCTCAAAGAGAATTGAATCACCATGCATCAAAGTCTCTTAAATCATAATAATTTGCGGATGATTGGTCTCTACCAATCTCATGAGGTCTTGTTTTTAAAGCGTTTCCCTAGCCCTCTCACATTCAAGGAAAAAATTAACAATAAGTCACTACTGAATTGGGAATAATTTCTCTAAGGTTCCCTACTAGATATCTTTGAGTACCATAACATACCTCCAATGCTAGATTTTCCCTAGCAGGAGCCATAATATAATGCCTCCCTCGAAGCCTGATTGAGATAAGAAAAGAATCTAGAAAAACCCACCTACTAGAATTAGGACTCAAATTGGTCGTAAATCTTCTAAGCATGTGTCTAATTTTCATAGGGGCACTTGCTGGGATAGGTATCGAAACCATGGAAGGAAGAGTGTGGTTCACACAAGCATATTTTATCATTAAAGAGCTCCTAGTGATGGAGTCTCCATTAATAGTCCCATAAAGCTTCAAGTTCATAGATGAAGAGCTCTTAAATAGTGACTCGGTCGGGACTAGGGATCCATGAAGACTATTACCCTCCATCATAACTCCATCAGATGGGGAAAGAGGCACAGAGGAATCCAAAAAATAGGGTATTCTCTTAAAGTTGAGAACTAGTTCAATAAAAAATTACAACAGTAAAATCAAGATCTCAAGAGGAAATTTGACCAAAAAAACTTAATAGGAAAAGATCATGATGAAACTTGTTGCCTAAATTATTATAGTTAAAAATTATTTACACAAAATAAGAAGTCAAAGGATAAGAAAAGAGAGACAAACTCAAGAAGAACCTAGCATAAAAATATGAAGAAAATTCTTTAATAAGGGACCTTAATCTAAATTTGCTTGAACAAATCAAAAGGTTAAACAATGCAAAACCAAAGAATCAAATGTAATATTTAAAGTAAAATGGACGATTCAAAGAATTATGAATAAATTTCACACCTAGCAGATCATAATCAAAGATTACTTACAAAAATTAAGAAGCTAAAGAATGTTAAAAAAACAGTAGAAGGAAAGTGAGAGCAACTTACAAACAAGGAAGCATTTATCAGTAAAGAAACAATGACCAATCCTAATGAACTAGAGAAGTATTTAGAAGTAAAAATCCAAGTCATATATAAATGAACCAATACATATCCAATCAACTTATCACACTCACAAATATGCAAATCTAGTGGAAGTAAGGATATCTTCAAGCATTGAAGTATAAGCAATGAAAATTCCAAGTTTCCTTACTAATAAAAATCCATTGATTAACAAATATGTATATGAAGAATAAATAATACCAAAAGTACTGAATGCAAGACACACAACAAGTATGATAAAAGAAATATCAACGTACAATGGCACCTTATCAACATCGAAATCACAAGAGTCGATACTTTAACCAATATGTTGATCAACATTGCTCAAAACAAGGACAATATTCAAACTACATTTCAAAGAATATTAAATATGGTACAATTTGTCTTAAAATAGAATTCGTTTCCACATAAATCCATAGAAGATTTATGTATCAATCTATGTATCAACATTGATTAAAGCAATCTATTAACCAATTTATGTATGAGAAATTCTCAAAACAAGGACAATATTCAAATTACATTTCGAAGAATATTAATTACGATACAATTCAATCTTAAAATATAAATGATTTCCATGTAAATCCATAGAAGATTGAATTAGAGTGGTTGAACCCTTTCATAGTTCAAGAATTATGCTCAACTCTTCAAAGATAATATCGTCTCATGTATGTAGCCTCAAGAATGAAAAATTATGACAAGTATTGCAAGCCAGAATGAAGAATGCAACCTTTTCCGTAAAAATGCTTCGAGAACAAAGCATACTTGAAGGTAGGGGTAATGGAAAGATCATAAATATATAAGCATTAAATAAATAATAACAATAATAAGAAGGCAATAAATGAAGTGGCATGTCCTAACTAAAGGACATGATCTTACCAAGGGGCATGACCTATCAATTATTGTGACTAGTCAATAATTAAGGTGTGGGTTTTGCTTGTAAGGTGACCCAAGTTCAATAACCTTAGGGGTAACTTATTTGGGAGGAGACAAAAAAAATCCAGCCATGCTAAAGGGTTGGTGTGGCCTAGACCGAGTGTGATCCCCAGACACTTTTGACAACTTAGATACGTCTAGGTTGCAATTTCTTAACCAATAGTTTAAATATATTAACCTTGAATAATGACAAATTCTAAATATATATATCACATTATTTTAATTTATATAAATTTATTTATATTATCTAATTTATGAATTGGATGGTTCGTTTCATATTAATAAATAAGCTTGGTTCATTTTAGAGTAAAATTATGTATTTTTCATATTCTTATCATATTTCATGTCTCCATTATCAAACAACTTTTACCAAACAATAATCTCATAAATAAAGGTAGGTTGCTTATGTTGTTCACTAATATTGTAATATTGTGTTAATTAAATAGATATTTAATGATAATGTAAAAATAAAAATACATCCCATGCAATTTACATTGAGATCATATTTTTGTGATTGAGATGTTTTTTTATAACTTCGTAATAAAGTTTCCTTCTTTGTAATTTATTTTGGACCCATTTAATCATGCTTGTTTCCTAAGTTATATATACCCATTTAATCATGCTTGTTTCCTAAGTTATATCTTTATATATAGGACATCTTCCAAATAATTTTTTTTTTCATTTGTAAGACTTAATTAAACTTTCCAACCTATTTGACCCTATTCAGATTTCCTCTCCTTGATTTCCATGTTGATTCATATGGTTATAAATTTTCACATATTTAACACTAGCCCATATAATTTCATGTCTCTACGTATAATTTTGTTTTGTTATGCATAATACATAATGTGTTACTATATATCATGAGAACTAATGTTAATTTTTTTTTATTAAGTTATTTATGTCTTTGTTTCTCAACATTTTTTTTCCAAAAAAAGCACAATTCATTTATATTAATGAATCACAGCTATTCATATCATATACTTATTCAGAAACATTCAGTATAGTGGACGTGGCCCTTTGGATCCCAACTTATAGCCATGTTCCTCCATTTGTTTTGAAATATCCTAATTAGATTTCATGTGCATTCTCACACATATTTTACCAATATTAAAATCTTCCATATCAAATGTATTATTCATTTTTTTTATATTTTTCATCGGATGAATCTATGGATTTCCTTTCTTGATTATTGCTTTTGTTATTTTTATTTGTTTATTAATTTTGTTTATGGTAAGTGCAACCTAATAAACTTCTAAAATTATAGGGAACCATACTGGTCTTTTATTATAAAATTTATAATTTTTTAACATACGGGAGACATACACAATAGCACAATATGACTCCCTTTTATATATTAATGTTCATTAAGCAAGTCATTTCTACTTATGAATGTAAGATAAACTGCTTTACACATAAAGTGAACATTAGTTTAACTTAAATTCATAAAGTGAATTTATTACATAGTAGGCCATAAGGCTTATAATATTGAAAGCAAGACATATTAAGGCTTACAATATTGAAAGCAAGACATATTAATTAAAGACAAAACATATTGACTAAAAGCATTAGAAGCAAATAGAAACAAACATTCTTCATAAGCTTGTTCCTTGAAATCAATTTCTTAATCAAGTAGCACTCCATCAAGCTACCTCATAACCCTCCTAAAGATGTAGATCCCAAATTGAATTCTCAAGTTCCCAAATTTCACCTCCATGAACTCGCAAATAACACTTTTTTTCCAAATTAAATTACTAAGTGGAAGTCCACATGAATGTCTCATAACCTCATGGGAGATAATTCTTGAGATCCATAAACTCTTGAACTAATTAAGGAACCATCCATGTTGAGTTGTATCTACATTTGATCACATCCTTTCTTCAAAGTGTGAACTTTGTAAAATTCATAGAAAGCCCCTTCTTCAACAATATCATCACCACTATCTACCTCTGGTGGATCTTCAATAATGACTACACTAGCTTAATGTTATTTGTCTTTGACTTTTCTCACGAGGACATCATTAGCTATAAATCCATGGTAGCATGATTCCATCTAACCTTTGTCTTTAGTTGATTTGCTCCAATTGTTTCATGAGTATAATGTCATCTCAGGTGGAGGATCACTTTCGATTCCTTCTTTAGTGGTTCTCTTTTCTATGGCTAAAAGAGAAGAAAACATATCTTCTATATTTTTAGAAGTTAAACTTATTACATTGTTATAATTAAAAGGCAGAATATTTTGTAGAATGGTTTTGGAATCTTTTTCCTCCTTTATAGCTTTGACTCCAAGTGTCTTATGAGATATTTTAGATTATTTATGTGACTACACATAATGTTCTCGATAAACATATTTAATTTGAATAGTTTTAGTTTCAGTGAATAATTTTCATTAATTGCTTGTGGTCTAAATAACTTATTCAAATTGTCCTTGATTACCTTGGACAAGTTTTCCAGGATTATATAACGCAATTCAAAATCTAATAGAGAAAGGCTAATAATAGCTTTGTAATTTTGATATCTTCTTTCCCATTCCAATAGTTTATTAGGATATGTCAGTGATTTCTTAGTTCCTTTTACAATTCCTCATAGGTTTATTCATCAACTAAATCTGAATTTTCACTATCCAAGTGTGGAAATTGAAGCTAGAATATTTCTCTAATGAAAATTTCATTGATTTATAGGCAAATCAACTCACACATAACATATGTTTCTCCACAAATTGGTAAAACACAACAAGAATCATGCAATAAATACTCAAATATATCAGTAGTTTGTCAAGGATACTAAAAAAATGGCATTTTAAACTAAGAATACAAGCATAGACGTTGAATGTTTGATATAGAAATCAAGTTATGCAATTGCACATCCTATTAATTACATGTGTGATATTCTAAACAAATTTTAATCAATGATCAAATAATCAGAAAGGAGAACATGTATAGTGAGTGTATACATTAATGCATGAACTAGATTGTACAGTTGTTAGATTGTACAAAAGTAGGTAATATTGTATGGGAAGACACTCATGTGGTCTTGTCATTGGATGTAAATTTTCTCCTCTATTGGATTGCTCCTTCACATTCTTCACAATCATATCTTAGCACCAATGGTGGACGGAAACTCACTTCTTCAATCCAATGACCTCATTTAATCATGCATTTCTAATTCTCTAGATTATCATGTAATACGATAGAAGTGCATACTTAATGGCCTAGACCCGAGATCTCTCTTGCTTTGATACCAAAGATCCTAGAACACAAGAGAGACACAACAATAACATAATATGATGTTATGGGTATTTGGTGCAAAAATTACAATGGAGTTCACCTCCTTATATATCAATGTTCATTGAATAAGACATTTCGACTAATGAATGTGGGCTAAACCGCTTTACACATAAAGTGAGAATTAACATAACTTAAAGTTATAAAGTGACTTTATTAGATAATAACCCTTTTATTTTAATATATCTTAAACATTCCCCAAGTTGTAAGTTGCAAGGCTACTTATCGTGTTGCACACATGGACAACAAAATATAGATTAGGCATCATACCTTGTGTGTAGCACCTTTATTCCTCTCTTACATCCCTTATACATGTTTTAATGATATAACTAGCTACCCTTATCTAATGAAATGAGTTCAACCATCTATCTCATTAGAAACCCTTATGTATCGAAGAGTTAGGCAAATCAATCCTCCATATCTTTAGAAAAACATATTAAAGAAATAAGTCAACCTTCCACATATATCCTTAGAAACCCTTAAGTGAAGTTATAGCCTTTTTCATGTCCTTAAAAACCCTTAGCATTGAATAAGATTCAACCCTCCATATATTTGCACAACGAACCCTACGCTAATTAAGTAAGTTGACTGTCCATATCCTTAGATAGCCTTCGCTAATGGTAGGACCAATTTGATCATTTCCTCCACTATTATATTACATGATAATTTATAATCATAATAAAAATCCACTATTTAAGTAAGATTATAAAAAAAACATCTATTATTTGTAATAGATAACTTAACGAATTTTCATTAAACTAAAAATTATAAAAATTAAGATGGTTAGCTTTTCAACGAAAACCTTTGTTTTTTTTTTTCTCTTTTTCATTTTCATTTCAATACAATTATATTTTGCTCATAACCAATAACAACCCACATGTATTATACCCACATGTATTATATTTGAAAGCATCCATGTGTATTCCATATTTTGAACCTCTCAATGTGTATTACATATTTTGAAAGGACCGATGTGTATTCCACATTTTGAATAATCAAATGTGTATTACATATTGTGAAAGCAGTGACAATGGTAATGATACTGGTGAAGAAAATGTTAATAACCATGATGACAATTGTTGTCGTTAGGAGAATTGGTGCATTTATTGAATTTATTAGCAATGATATGTTTAAATATATGTAAAGGGCACATTCTTGCTATCTTTTAAAGGAACCGGTGGGGAATTATATATGAACCACGTTGTTTAAGTCAAATGAATACAATGCACGCTTTTTAAATTTTTTTAATATAAAAGTTAAATGAATTATTTTTCATAATAATATAGATTTATATATTTTAATTATTGTATTTGGATATAATTATTGCATGTGTATTGTATTGTATTATATGTATATATATACTAATTAATCATGTTTATGTTTATTATAATAATGTAAATTATCTACATATATTATAATAATAAAATAATAATAATAGTTTATTTTTAAGGTCACAACCTAGCTAAATACCAAGTGGTGTATAAGGTCTCCTTGTTTGTGGGACAAATAACCCCTTTCACGTAATAATTTGATTTTTAAAGTCTAGGAAAGTGTATATACCTTACCCCCTTTGGATTTGGACTTGTGACCTCCTAAGAGGAAACACATGTTATTAACGATTAGGCCCATTCAAGTTGTACTTAATTTACAATATGACAATTTTACAACAATAGAGATTGTAATAGAAAAAGAAACTCATTTAATTATATATGAATAAGGGAGTCTTCATCATATAAAATGGGATACCATAATAGTCCATGATAAGAAAAATGTCAATAAATAGTTGTTACAATTATTGGTAACATGTTTTCATGCAATTGGGACAATATGTCCACAATAAAGAAAATGTTTAGTTTCCATATACAAACATTCCAAAATATACAACTCATAACATTTAATTTTGGTGATCATCATTCATCACTCGAATTGTTGTGGTTGCTCAAATTTCTTGCATGTCTTACATCTTCATCACTTCCAAGGGATATTGTACTTCCAAGTTATTTGAAATGTTTCTTCATTGGCTTTATTTTTTTCCACCTCTTCATGTTCCATCTACAAAGATACAGTTTAAGTGCAATTGTTATATTTACATTTATAGTGTAATATACACAACTGCACAAATAAAAAAATCCTAACATAGTAACACGTGGTTCATAAACAATACACATTCTTTCAAAGTGATTTTTCATGATGTCTCTCAACAAATTTTCTATTAGGGCCACTCCATACTTTATTTCCTACGAGTTTCATGTGTTGTGACAATTAATATATATAATTAAAGGTTTCTTGTTGTGCCATTAAATTTTAAAATAAGGAAGTAAAACAACATATCTTGTTACAAATTGTTCAATTAACTCTTAATACTCCAATATATACTCACAACCAAGATTTAATCCAATGTAAATCAAGTATTTGAATGGCTCTTCTTCGTACATTAATACATATTTGAGAATATTGATGAATGATTCTAAATTAATTAAAATATAAACATCACAACAAATATGAAATGTAAGTACTTACAAAATTTGTGACTTTTTATGCCTTGTCATCCCATTTTATGTGTTGAATGATTTCCATTTTCTTTTTTATAAAAAAAATAATAATTAACATTTTATGTGATAATTAAACTCTATAATTACACATAAAATACAATAATTACATATATATTTGATACATGTTGTTTTTGGAATAGTTCTTCATACAATTAAATTATTCTCATTTCATCAACTATGATATACATATCCTCGTGCACTTGTTTGGACATGCATGTTTCATATATCATGTTGTTCGTTCATTGTAATTTTAACAAGAGCCATGTGGTGGCAATGTCCCCGACATTGCTACCTACTTTATTTGTAGAAAGTTGTAGAGAGGAGTTATTTGTTTGGAGTTAAGGACAATTAATGGATAATTCTTAGGCTCGTGGTTTTTAAACTTCAAGAAAAACACTTTATATTTATTTGTATAGACTATCAACATATATTTATATTTCTCATTGTCATGAAATTATGGAGATATGAAGATCAAGTCCTAATGAGTTCCTTGGGTTTTCCAACCAATATTTTGTTTGATGATTACTACTATCCACCATCTGAAAAATCAAGGAAAAGAGGATAATGTATGCCATCGTGATTTGTGATTTGACCCAAACTAACCTTGTATTCAAGATATGCATATTTTTAATACTTCATAGTCAACAAGTGAATTCATAACCAAATTTAAAATAACTAAGTGAATATTGGCTATCACCATTGGTATTGGATTGAGAATTCATAATCAATTTCAAAATTGGAATGGTAAGCTTTACAAGATTAGGTTAGTATGCAAAAAAGCACTAGACATTATCATCTTCATCATCATCAAAAGAAGCAACCAAATTTAAAAATAGCTAAGTGAATTTCAAACTGTTGAATTGATTATGAATTCTCAAACTGGTGGATGGCTCAACCCATGGATAACTGCAACATGTTCCAATCTGAGAATGGTTCAACCCACTAGTGTTGTTGCTCTCGGAATGAGAAACTCCAATCTAGAGTCTAGATTACTAGCAATAATCACCACCTTTTTCAGTAACTCCAAGCTAGAGTACGTTTTGTCTAGATTGCCAGCTATTCAATATAACATGTGACAATTTTCTTTCTAGCAATTAGATTTGAGCGTGTGACCTTTTCCAGAAAAAACTTCTCGACCACCTTGCTTAGTATTTCCAAGCTATACCCTATGTTACTAGAAATAATCACCACCTTGATCGGTAAATTCATGGTATAATCCAATTTGCCAGCAATTGGATTTGAACATGTGACTTTTTCCAAAACCTTCTAGAATAAACTTTTAGAAGAGGGATGGTGGTGATTAGATCAATTCACCTATGAGCAACAATAGTATTTACAAGCTATAGCTTATGTTACTAGCAATAATCGCTACCTTGCTCGGTAACTTCATGGTAGAGTCTAGATTTCTATCTATTGGATTTGAACCTGTGAATTTTTCCAAAAAATTCTAGAAGAGTGATGGTGGTGATTAGATCAATTCACCTACATGACTAACCCAACAACAACAACAACATGTTTCAGGCAGATGATTCAACCATGGTTAACTGCAACATGTCTCAATCTCTCATAACAACTTGTTAAGGAAAATGATTCAACCACGGTTAACTGCAACATGTCTCAATCTCATGTTTCGGGAAGGGGATTCAACCATGGTTAGCTGCAACATGTCTCAATCCCTTCAACGCTAGACATCTAGATATCTATGGTTCAACCACGTTGAGCTAACTTAACTCATAACTGGTTTAATTGGTGAATAACGACTTATGTCACCCCTTATCCCCTACCGCTAAGCGTTGATGGTGTCAACGTATTAAGCTAACATTCAGCTGAGTTGAGTTGAGCAAATCTAATCTAGAGCTTGAATTTTGACAGTATCACTTGACTCATCTATTAAATTTGCAGTACATATGAGAAAACTGGAGCACATATGCAAATTGGGTGATAAATTAATGTTTAAATTTTGAATTGAATTTTAATTGTGCATAGGTGATGGTGGCATTGGTATCAACAAGCGCCTCAACAACGACCGCCATTGCATACATTGGGTACAAGGGGAATTCTCACACTCAATGGCTGAAAATTTACAATAACTTTGATCGGTTCTGCCACCATATGGATGGCACTATAGTTATTTCGTTTGTTGGAGACCTAATATTTATGGTACTCACGATCATGTCATTAAAGAATTCTATGATATGAGATTGGGGTAGTTGACCATGGAAGAGTATGCAAGTAAACTCTTGGAGTTGTTAAGGTATGTCAGGTACATAAATGATGACAAAGTAAAAATCCATCGTTTTCTGAGTGGACTACCTCAGTCTTACAAAGAAACGATTGAGTTTGATGAAACTAGAATTCTATAAGAGGCTATCAGAAAGACCAAGTATTGTTATGACCAGAACAAAGGCAAGCTTGATTACCATAAAGCATAGCAAGTCATGGTTAGTTCAATTAGCCACTATAACCAAGAGAAAGGTTAGTGAAGTGGTAGAAAAATGTCCATTGGTTATGAATGGCCGTTGATGGCAGTGAATGGGAATAGTGTTTCTTTCATTGTATATGTAAAGTAGGGGGGAACTTGAAAGATGCCTTATATATGATCCGATGTATGATTATATGTAATTAAGGATTGTGTCTGTATTGGGATGGAATATATGATGTTGTTGTTGTTGTGTTTGAAGTTATGAACAACATGTAACACTTTCTAAATGTTATTTTACTGGGGAATCATATTTAAATCTTTGTAATCAAGTGAGCTTGTAATTGAGAATTTTATACTCATATTAGATTTGAGTTTCATAGTATTTTCTACAATGCAAATCTTTATAACTTCTTAACTTGCCAAAACTATAGTGAGCTTAGAAAGCTCTTTTTTAATACATGAACAAGTTTCATAGTATTTTCTATTTGTAGGCAATAGCACTCTTATTTTCATGCTAGTGGCTTTTATGTCGTTTCACTTTCACATGAAAAATCTATCTTACGTGGACAAATGTCTAAATAAGAGTGGAACTAGAGCACAAAAAAAAAAATATAGCCAATCTAAATATGAGTGGAACTAGTGCACAAAACAATTAAAATGTATCCAATAAAGACAAAAGATTGAATGACTTATGATTCCAACAATACTATGAGACCTATGATTACCTGATTGTCTTCACCTACTCATGTGTCATTACATGAGAATTAGGAAACTTAGCCAATGCCTCAATGCAACACCCAGCCAATCCATAAAACTATTAATATTGCAAGGGAGTGATCCATACTTATCTCCATTCTTGTGCGACCAAGAGGGAGCAATTTTTAAGGTCATACAAAGTTGCGACCGAAAGGAGCTACGATAATGTTATATGCCTCATGAACAACCATGAGTGGTTCTTATGCTTATCTGATTGTCTTCGCGTTCAACCTCAATAACCGCCTAGATAGTGAAATCCACCCGATTTTCTTTGCATTCAACCTCAATAACCTGCTAGATGGTGAAATCCACAGTTGATAGTCTATTCCCTGGAAAAATCTATTAATGTCCAACAAAAATAATAAATATGGACCTCGTAATTAATTGTTTTAGTGCTCAAATCCATCCCTCTTGCTAGCCACTTTGAATATCACTTGATCTTCGGTGCAAAGAGTGATCCATTGATAACTGTTCACTGCCATTTTAAAGGTAGGATTTGTGCTGTTAGGAGAGGTGGAACATCATACGTGATAGAAAACCTCGTTTTGTGATAGAGAAAGAGTGGGAGGTCATGTTGCATGAAGGCTTGCTTATGTAAAGAAGGAAGAGTCTCTACGGTGAAAATATATGAGGTTATTATTGTGAACGTTGAGTTAAGCTATGATTTTTTGTGTTTCGCTGACATATGAACTAGCATATCTTTGGATTCCCAAACAAAAATTTCATCCTAGATCATGATGATTAGCTTCTTACCATTTATTGTGGTTCAAATACATAGGTTATTTGGCCACCCTGTGACTTTTCTATTCAAAGTAACATGTTGTATACTGGACATAATTGGGCTACTATGCTATTGTGGCTACCAGTGCATATTTACCCCATAGTGCTTATGAGATCCACTTTTTCAGTGATTTAAATCATGCATCAATTTTTTACAAGTAAATGGATTTAAAACATAAAAATATTGGGCATGTTGGTAATCCATTGGCATTTTAATTGTGACTCAATTTTATTCAAATGCACTCATGGAATTTTTTTAAGTACTTGTTATATGTGCAAAAATAAAAAACATTGTAGCAAGAATCATTACTGTATTTCCTTGAAATAACACCGATAAAAAAGCAAACCACAAAAAGAGTATGGTTGATTTGAAATGAGCGTTATTGTGGAAACGGTGAAACCAAATTACCTAAAAAGTAGTAGGATATGACAATTCTAATTATTGTTAAACCTATAACATTTGTAAAATTGATTATTCTTAAACCTGTAACAACCAACCAATCCAAAATAGAAAAAATCCCTACGGACCCTATCCTGCCACCCCATTTTTCTGAAAAAATTCCAACTATGAAAATATTTTTGCTTATCTGGGTATTATTTCTTTGGAATAGATAAACTGTCCCATTTCTTATAAAAAAAACTATAAAATTCATAATCACCATTAATATTTGAAACTTGTTTGTTGACTTCCCCATTTGATGGTGGAAATAAAAACATCCATCCAACTTTCACCAATAAAAAAACAATCTTGTACCCATGACTTAAGTATTTTCTTGAACCGGTTTAGGTATGGCATCCACCACTGACCACTATTTTAGTGTGAGGCGACACATATGATGGTGAGTGAAACGGAATGTCAGATGTTGATAATTTTTAATTGTTATTATACCTACCCAGAGGCATGTATATAATGTTGAGTTCATGTTGAATAACTATCAGTTTTCCTTTGATTAACAAATAAATATTTGTGGTTTACCAATACTTTTACAATAGCCATTGAATTTTTGTATTTTTTTTAAGGTTTTATTCCCATTGATTAATAACTTGGAGCCTTGGAGGTCTTATTTTCCATTGACTAATAAGTTGGAGGTCTTGTCCGTAGCCCCCGCCACAACCTCTTCTATCACAACAACTACCACTGTCACCGCCACAACCTCTGTCGCAACAACTGCCACTGTCACCACCACAACCTCTGTCACAACAACCGCCACTGTCACTGCCTATGAATTTTTCCCATTGATTGAGACTAACCATAAACACCACCAAGGATGAGGACAAAGGCTAAGTCATCATAGCATTTATACCCTGCAATAGACACATTTCTTGATTTTCTTTCAATTCCCTGTCAAGATATTAAACTGTTCTCATTATGTGAACTGCTGCCAGCATCTGCGTTAAGCGAGCTATGCTATCATTGTTGTTGATTCTTGTGAGAGAAGTCTTTCTTTGGTTGGTTCTTTCATTAGGCTGTTTCTTTCGATATGTACACATTCTCGTTCTAAATAAAAACATTTACATTTAAATATAAAATGGGGGAAGCAGCAACAAATGGATTTTTCATCAATGGAAATGAACATTCCTATAGTGATGCATATGTGGTAATGAGTTTTCTCTCACGTTGGAAATTTATAGTGCAACTACGTATTAGGGATCCAAGGTGGCAATCAATGAGCCCTATTTGAAACGCGCCTGACTGTAAATTGACAGCTTGAGAGCAAGGCCATTACCATCTGCGAGTACCAAAAAATGTCTTGTTTCTGCGAGTTCCAAGAAACATACAGTTTAGCGTTGGAAAATTTTGATCTAGTGTCAACAAAATCTACCCCTTTAGGTAAATTAGCTATGTTCATTTCTCATTGGAACAAAATTGTTAATACAACTATTTTTTACGTGATACGAAAATCGGAAAGAAGTTTTCTAAGTTCAACTCTCCCTTTCTAAACTCTTCACATGTTAGAGAAACTCCTCCCTTGAAATGCATTTCCTTATAGCACAAGTTAGGGTTTGAGCACTTAAAAGGCATGTGGCATTAGTTCAGTCCAAGCGCCAAAATTATTACAACTATCCTTAATTCAAAATATGATTAGGTTGTCCACCAGATTTTTAATGCCCACTTCTCTGATACAAGCTAAATACATGATAACTATATTCAGAAGGGTAAGAAATGATTTAAGGAAATGCAAATAAAATAATCATATATGTATACTTTCCAATGCATTGCGAGATTGGACAAAATTTGCATAGGCCTAAGCAAAAGCTTCGTCGTCAACATAGACTGCCTTTTGGAGCAGAAGCCTTTTCGTCAACATAGACTTCCTTTTGTGCAATGAATCCATGGGTGTGGCTTGAGGGTATTTGTTGGAGGTCAAGCAACCTCACAAAAGGAAGCTAGTTGTAGTCCAGGCGGGGTAGGTGTTAGCTGTCCAACTACCTTCTGAAAAATTAGTCGAACCAGAGGGTCGGTTCAGCGAATGATCAATATTTTAGAGAACTCTAGTTGGTCCTAAAACTATATTTTCAATCAAACTTGGGAAGAGTATTACCTTGAAATAAACAACTAGGACGTTATATCTAATAATGGGAAGAATGTAAACTTGCGTGTGAAGCTATCCAAGCTTGAAAATATGGTGACTTCTATTATTTGTTGTTGTTGATGTGGTTCCCAGAAACATAAGATATCCTACACCAACACAAGAATCTTTGTCTTGAAGGTTTTCACTAGCAACAACTTTCTCTTCCTTGAAGGTTTTCACTAGCAACAACTTTCTTTTAAAGAAACACTTCCGAGTCCTTAAAATCCTGGTATAAAATTAAAGATTACAAAATTAACAACCCTAATATACATGAAAGACGATTTTAAAGGAAAGAGATACAAAAAAATGATATTTTAGTAGTGTCAATTATTATACACCTTTTGCTTGATTGCAATATATTCTAGACTCGTGACGGCTAAAAATGATGAATGTGCAGATTCCAATATATTCTAGACTCATGACGGCTAAAAATGATGAACGTGCATAGACATGTCAGCTTTTGGAAGGAAAAAAGTGGAACTACCTAAAATTCTAGCAACTTCTGGAAATCACCTAATTCAAAGTAAGCGCTTTTCTTGTTTTGCAATGAAGTAAGAATTTTAAAGATATAAAAAGCAAGGGAAGTGCTTAAAGAATGATTTGTATTGACAACCATAAAGTAAATTTAAAAAGTATGAAAGATGTGGTATTTTTCTAATCACTATCAAAATATCAGGGGCATCCACTACTTGCAATATCTCAACTCCATGGTATTAGTAAATATGTTTTGATGGACAGGAAAAATAAATGAAGCTAGAAAACATGTGAAAAAACCCAAAACCTTTTTCTTTAGGACAATCTGTCTAGTGAGATGGTACTTGTCAACGATGTAGAAAAATAGTTAATATATGGGTAATTATACCATAAAGTAATGTTAGAAATGGAAAAAGGGAAAGCAATCATGAGAAACAAATTTGGAACATTTTTCTAGCATTTGGTTTGATTATTATTTAGTCATGTTGCAACATTTACCGTTGATTAATCTTAGTAAATTACAAGATTGATAATTCAAGGTTTCTAATGGAAATCAGGACACGAATCTACAACATCAAATAATGCATTGATATTTTAAAGGTAACAAAAACATTTAAAGAGAACCAATGCATAGATGAAAGAAAATTCACCATCTCTTAAACATAGCATAAGCTGGGGGTCTGAGTTCCAGGAGCTTGCACTACCAATTATTCACCTTTGCATGTTGATGAAAGAGATATCAGAAGGATTTCTAACAACCAAATGGAAGGCATATATATAGAACAATAACACTAAATGATGTTAAAGATAAGAAATAAAGATAGTTATAGCTTGGAAAGATAAATAAAGCAAGACTAGCTAAATACAAATAGACAAATTTCCTGATAACCCGCCCATGTTTGATCCAAAAGGTATTACAAATCCCGAATTCAATTTTCATGACAAGATATTAGGAATCCTTAAATAATTTTACAGATCGATTCCTAAGTCCTAATCAACAAATAATAGCAGGTTAATCCATACTATGGCACAAAAGTTCTTATGGAATGGAGACCAACTTTTGTTTTACTTGCATAAGACAATTGGCACATTTTTCCCTTGCAACAAATGTGTCCTAAAATAGAAGTACTTGAGTGTTTATGCAATGAAATTACTGACAACATGTCCATCATTAATGTTCATGCGAGGACCATATGTATTGAAAATTCGACCAATGCAATTTTTTGATCCACGATACAAATTGAAAGTTTGAAATTTCTTAGAACACATTAAGCAGCCTCCAAGGTTGAAACATGTGCAAAATAAAATCAATACAATCAAACACACAAAATCCACGCTTCTTGTGATAGTCAAACGTTAATGTTTCTGCTACACATTTTCCTTCATCGTAGCAACTTCTTACACCCGAGTGAAATGATATTTACTTAGCAAAATACTGAAGATAGTAAAATTTCAAAATAAATACTTACTTATAGGATTAACATTACCCCAGTATTCCTCATTTTGAGGATGCTCAAGAGGATCACCATAAGCTTCATAGGTTGAGGTCAACCAAATTTTGAACAAAATAATGATCTCTTATATAGTCTACAAGGAAAGAGCATATACTAAGAGAACATAAAAAAGAACATAATATTCTAGTCTCAAGAAAAATTTGCAATCAAAGATTTATAAGAACTAGCCTTGCACCAACTCCCTTCACAAGTCCCAAGATATTAAATGTGCCAATCACATTACTCTTTATTGTCTACTACTAAGCATGTATAAATATTGATACACATTCTAGATATAGATATTTTAAATATGCTATGACAATTCAAGGTCACCATGTAAGTTATTTTACAAACTCAACTAACTTGTTGTGTCCTGACAAACAATTTTCCTATGATGGTATAAAGATACACTTGAAATTACTTTCTCAATGAATCAGTACAATTTCTTTTCTTGATTTTCCTTGTCAATTATTGAAGGGTGGGTAGAGATTTGGAGTGTTTATATTATGATCAGTGCTGATAACCATCTCACAAGAAAGGATGAAAAGGAGGGAAGAAGAAGTCTCTTCATCCAATTCTTACATCACCTTGAGGAGCCAATACATTGTTTGAGAAGGACATCTATACTCTTGAGAGTATCCAATGCTGAGGGAGCCCATTTATGTAATCCTAGAAGGGATCCCAAGAGTAGCCCTAGATTAATGAGACTCACCACTCCTAACAATCATAAGAGCACCTGAGTGGGCCTAATGGTTAAGAACATGCGTTATCTCCTTGGAGGTCACAGGTTCAAAACTGGTGGCCCGTGCTTAATCACAAATTATTGGTATGTCTAGCTTGCAGGCTGTTGGATATACTCTTGGGAATTTTTTGTTCCCATGGTTAAAATAAAATAAAAACAATCATAAACCATGAATTTTTAAATTTTTTATAGAAGGAATATTGTATTAGGACTTGAAAGATGCATACTCTATGCTAAAACATTGGAAACTAAAAATATACGCTAAAAGGTTTAAACAAAAGATGACTCTTGGAGTCAG
>LPNX010971762.1:263543-279986 GCA_001517045.1 Pseudotsuga menziesii | reverse complement strand
GCATAGATATGATATACCTTAGGTGTCACTCCACTAGGGTCAACATAATCTCATAAACTTTGCTCCACTACCAAACAAAATCCATAGACCTAGTGGATCTATTTATATGTCTCCATTAACTAAACTATTTATATATATAATTAGCGAACTACGGATGGGTAAAGCAATGACCTTTGCATTCTTGATAGGGGATGACTATTAGCTATTGGGATTTATTTAATGTCTTCGTGTGCATAGATATTAAAGTGATTATGCTTTTTTATTATTGTTTCAAGCGCATAAGTTTCAACTCTTCACCCTTCACATTGATTAACTATTTAAGTGTGTGGATGGATCTCTTGACACATCAATCTCACTTTTCTAGTTAGGATTCAAGAAATATCATTATTTTGTCACCTATAGAGGTGATGGTCCAAACACTTGCACATCATTTCAACACTTTCCAAACATGTATTCAAGAACTTTCTTTCTACCTCACAACCCAATAGAGGCATATACAATTCTTCAGGTTTTTTGTATTTTTGATGATGCCACAATGAGATGAAGTATGGAAATAAGTTTTCCTTGGGACTCTTCATTTTGATACTTTGTAATCATGTTATGTCGAACATTTTCAAGGTCAACATTTGACAACGCCGCTTAAGTTTTTTTCTTGTATAACAATTAAATTGCAACTTCAAATAACTTTCCATGTACTCTTATTGAGAGGTACTTCCCTCATGCTCCTTGCTACACTATTTTTCCTAATATTCTATAATCCATCTTGTAAAAATAAAAGTCTTGCATTATAAAATACGTTTTACAAATTAAGTAAAGAATTTTAGGCTAAACGTATTTTTAGGTTTGGAGGTACATTTTATACAATAATAAATACCTATGTATGTGTTCTATATCATACACACCACTAAGATGAAAATAGCATTAAGATATATGGGTGAAAATTCCATCCCTTCCTAGATGCATAATGTTAGGTCGTAAGGTGCAACTTATATTTTCTTGTTTGTCTTCCTGAGTGCTTAATTGGCGAAGGCCATGGAACCATTGCAAGTCCTCGAAATCTTTTACCAGAGGAGAGATCCTCAAGAAGATGTGTTCCAATGTGAGGTCCTTTAGTTTGGAATTTCTCTTTAGATGTTGTATTATTATACGAGAGTCTCCTACTACTGCTAACTTGCAAATTCTTTTCTCCTTGGCTATATGATACAATTCTAGAGAGCCAATGCCTTGGCATGATTGTTCGTCGTTGTGCATAATCCCCATGCAAAACCTATTTCATTGATTCTTTTGAGGAAAAAAAGAAATCCGCCTCGTCATTTCGACCACCCCTATTTATGCATTAACTTAATCGTTAAAAACCAGACTCATATAATACATGCTTTTAATACTCCAATTATGTTGTATATATATTTCAATAAACTTTTATATAAAAATAAAAATAAAAATAAAAATTAGCATGATTGAATTTATACCATCATTCTTTCACATAACTCATTCTTACAAATTTCACATTTCATTCTTTGTTCCAACATTAATATGTACCATTGAGCAATCTTTAAATGTTCTAGTTTGTATTCATCAATTTTATTGCTAAATACTATGGTCTAATATCTTAATTTCACACTATGGTCTAGTATCTTAATTTCATCAATGCACTTCATTAAATTATACACAATGAAATTACTTTCGCACCTCTATATATATCATAGTTTAATTTGTCATGCAAAATAATGTTTTAACGGTGTAACATTGCTTATCTTAACCCAAGGTATAAAACTCTGACATATATATGATAGTTTAATTCGTCATGCAATAGGATGTTTTAATGGTGTACCATTGGCTATTTTATCTTCTTAAGATGCCCATCATATATTTGGAAGCGTAAATTTTAACCTCACGAGATTGTTGAATGTCGAGGCCACGTGGAAATTTAGTTTTTAGGGTCCCCATGTGAGAAATTTTCTTAGTGACAAATTGATTCAAATGATGATGCACAATGTGATGAAGTTTATGCAATTTAGAAAAGTCAAAAAGTTTGAAATACTAATGGAGTGAGACAATGAATGAGTCAATCATTAGTGGTTGTGATGGGAGTAAGTTAAATTATGAGTCAATCATTAGTGGTTGTGATGGGAGTCATTAATGACTCTGTATGGTTTTATGGAGACTTACATAATTGCAAAATTAGTAAAGTCTTTAAGTTTGAATCTATTAGTGACAGTGTATGGTTTTATGGAGATTTACATAATTACAAAATTGGTAAAGTCTTTAAGTTTGAAATAGTAATGGGAGCGATTATATGAAGATTTTATAAAGATTTACATAATTATAACATTAGTTAATGTTGATTATAAAATAGAAGTTCATGTTATAAAACAAGTTTTAGTTTTAAATGGTAATGAGAGAGTAAATTTATTAGTGATTATCACTGTATGTGGATTTGTATAAACATCATATTTGTTATTGTTTATCATTAAAGATAAGTTCATGCCACTTATAAAAGTCTTTAAGTTTGAAATAGATTGAAGTGAGCCAATTTATGAGGGACAATGATTGTATGGGGATTTGCATAAACATTACATTAGTTAGTGTTGGTCATAAAATAGAAAGTCATGCCACCTAGAAAAGTCTTCAAGTTTGAAATAGTCACAAGAGTGAGTCAATTTATTAGTGACCATATTATATGGTGATTTGCATAAACACCTTTAGTGTTTGCCATAAAATATAAGTTCATGCCACCTAGAAAAGTCTTCAACTTTGAAATAGCCATGGGATTGAGTTAATCTATTGATCATGATTATATGGGGATTTGCGTAAACACCACATTCGTCAATGTTGGGCATAAAAAAATTATTTTTAAAATATAGTGAATATATTTGGATTCAATTCACATTTAATGTGTTTCCTTTTAGGAGGTCATAGGTTCAAATCTAGAGGGGGGTAGGGTATATACACCTCTGCAGACTTTAGAAATTATATCTGTGCAAATGAGGGCCCTTGTCCACAAACAAAGAAGTCTTATACATCAAATTGGTGTCTAGCTTAAACGTGACCTTAAAAATTGATTATTATTATTATTTTGATAATAGGTATTAGATTTTGAGCTTGGTTGAAACATTATTTAATCATAAAAGTGAATCACTTAATGATCATAATTATATATGAATTTGTATAAATATAGCATTAAATAATATTAACTATAAAACAGAAGTTCATGCCATTTATAAAAGTCTTCAAATTTGAAATACCCATAAAAATAAATAACTCTTTAACTATAATTGTATGAAAATGTACATCAACATCATATTAATCAATATTAAACATTAAATAATATATTCACTTCACATGTATACATTTATTTATAACATATTAATAATATTTATTAAATTTTAAACTTTTCTGAAATATTCTCGATACTATTATACTTAAAAAAAAACACAAAATTTATAAGTAAACGTGTCTATCAATTTGGGTGAAATGAATACCATTGTATTATACTTCACAATAAAAACACAAAATTTACAAGTAAATGTGTCTATCCATTTGGGTGAAATGAATACCATTGTACTTTTCCCAAAAACACAAAATTTATAAATAAATGTGTCCATCCATTTGGGTGAGTATGAATACCATTATACTTAAAAAAAACACAAGTAAATGTGTCATCCATTTTGGTGAATATGAAGGAAAGGAGATGACAATGTATTGATTTTAGTGTAAATAAAGTCAGGTCTCATTGAATAACCAATTCCAAAATTCCAAATCTCTTGGCAAAATTATTAAAAAATATTTAATAATAATTTGGTTTTGATGGAATAATGTAATGGGTTGACTTTTTTTGTCAATCATACATTTTATACATAATGGAAGACTTTTTTTTTACAAGTAGAAAAAAATGTTTCTTGTTATTCACCAAGAATCAAAGGAAACAAAATCCATATCGAGAGTTACACAGTTTATGCACAACTATACAAGGCTAATGCATGAAATCAGAAAGTCCTGACATAACATAATCATGTAATACAAAAGAATACCAGTCCATATAGATAAAGACCTAAGCAGCCTAAAACATGAAATAGCTCAAAAATAGCTAAGATAGCCCATTAGAGATAAGTCACAACCAACAGCTGTGGATATTAAAACAAAAAGGAGGTCAAAGAAAATGGCATCATTGTTGAAGGAACAAGAATGTGCCAACCCCAATCATCTAATCATCAACAAATTCCTCATATAGAAACACCCCATCATCAACCAAAAAGTATTCTTTAGATAACATGTCCGCCAAAGAGTTGTGTTCTCGATAGACATGTCTAATCTCAACTTCCTGAAAAGCCTCCAAGGAGGAACAAACCCTAGTACACCAATGATCAAATCTAAGACATGAAGTTCAGATTTTTTAGCAGCCCAGTTAATAATAACCTGGGAGTCACCAACAAGTTCGATAGAAGGAAAACCCATCAAATTAGCAACATGTGAGATCCCCCAAAGAGCAAGTAACTCAACCTGAGTGTTTGTGCCTCTACCAACACCCAGATTCAATAGATAATAATGGTACCTCCCAAGATACAAAATAGCACCAACACCACAATCGCCACCAGCAGCGGCGCCATAAAACAAACCAGCTAGAAACTTCAAAAATGGCATAGAACCAATACATCACACCTTGTCCCTCAGAACCGAGACCGGATAATCAAGTAGCATTTTTTTGATAGCAAAGCACACCTGAGCAGTATTTGGAACATAATCTTCAAAAATCACTCAGTTTCTTAATTTCCAAATGGACCAGCAGAAGAAAACCGATAGATAGGGAAATGAAGGAACACTGTCATTCCAAAGTTTTGGATTTTCAACTAAATATGTCCCTTCCCAATGCCAGCGAATGTTCAACATAAGAGCTAATTCCTTCCTCACCAGCTTCCCAATGTGGCAGGCGGTGAACAAATTATTAACATTTTCCTCGACTATCCTGCATAAACAACAAATATTAGGACCCTGCCATCCACGTTTGATAAAAAAATCTCAGGTCGTAATACGGTTCTCCAGACAAAGCCAAAGAAAGCACCTAATTTTCAGGGGGATCTTCCATTTCCAAATTAGGGGAAGCCACCATATGTGATCAAGAGAACATAAGTGATGAATAATAAAAGAATAGGAATCCTTAACCAAAACCTTACCATCAATCTTGTTTGGAGACCAAACCAAAACATCAACTTTCACAGAAAGTATGATACCGGCCAAATTTAGAGCATGTATAAAATTCGACCATTCAAGCACAAGGTCCTTAGGTAACTTAAGGTCCCTAACAGTAAACCGGTAATCCTTCGAGAACATACTACCACCGCAATTTTTAACTTGACTCAAATGCCAAATATCTTGAGCATTGAGAAAGGAAGTAAGAGAAGGTGAAAACATATACTCAGATCTAGGTGAAGAACATGATCAATACCAAGGTGAATTTCTTCACCAAATCCCACCTTCCAGCTCACCTAACGATTGATCCAAAGATATACTTTAATAAAACTGTTCCAACTTAGTGAGGTCCCTCTGCAGTGAAGCTCGCAATTTCTCACCCAATAAGATAAAGACTGATTAGAACACTATTTGGACATAATAACTTGATGCTAGAGCCCTTTCCCTGTCAACACCACCTAGAGTATTTTCATCTGGAGAGCCATCCCAAAACCATGAATATTTTGAATTCCAACCCACCATAAAGTAAGGGATTCGCCAATGATTTCCAGTTACAGAGATGCAATTTTTCCCAGCACCATTACTCCCCCACATGAAGTTATACATCTTAGTTATGAGAGTGTCCAAAACAAAAGTAGGAATAAGAGCCAATGATAGCCATTATGTTGGTAAAGCCACAAGGATGGTTCTAACAACAATTAGCCTACCCCCAGCGATAGGAAGCGATGGGACCAAATATTAATACGCTTGTCGAATTTCTTGACAAGCCAACTGCAATTGGAAATTCTGTAATTTGTGGGTTTAAGGTAAAACCCCAAATATTTGAAACCCTTCTCAATCGGGTCAACATGATAAAGAAGAAAGGAATGAATCAATGCCCAATTTTCCTCCAGGATATTGTTTCGAAGAAAAATCGATTTCTCCGCACCGATGACCATTCCTGAAGCCCCACATAATAGACTTAAGATATCATAAAATACCAACCACTCATTAACCAGATGTAATATCTCCCAAGTTATAAATTTTATTTGTAATATTTTGAAAATACTATTTTATTTTTTGTGATTAGCAGACTTGAAATATGCCAATCGGTCCTTGGAGGACAAATGTAACTGAAACATCATACTGTAATAAAAAATCTGAATGATAGGGACAACCATGTTTTATGAGGAAATTATGCATGCAAAGTGGGGGACGTGAAGAATAAATCTTAGGGAGGTTACACTAGGCATGGGAATGCCAGTATGGTGCTTGACCCACCCTGGGGAAATCAAGGATGGAACATCAACAGAAATTCCTGGAGGAATTGGCCATTAGCTGTAGAAGACCTAAACAAAACAAAAACTATAAATAAGGAAGCATATTCTAGGAGGCAAACACTGGTTGAGTATGCTGGAACCAAGAATACTTGTTGCATGAGCACTCTGTGTTAGGCAAGTGATTTTTCACAGGAGAACTGGACTGAGATTGGCTGTCACCACTCTCGGCATGCATAGTTTAGCTCGGGGGTGATTAAGGATGGAGAGATCTATGCCTAATCTACAGTTGGGTGGAACATGGTTGTTCCCTTTTCATTGTGGCTCATTTACAACCAGGTTTCACCACTGAGGTTTTGTTCCTGTTATTTTATTGAACTCCGGGTATGTGGTTTATGTGCAAATATGTGTTTCATTGTCAAGGAAATGATAATTAGTAGCTTATGTTTCACTGTTGAAAATAATGTTTATGAACTATTGTTTTCATACTTTGTTGCTGGATGATGGGGCCTTGTATTGGGTAAATGGAAACTAAAATGGTGTAATAGTGATTTGTAAAGAATCACCAATTTACTGCATGGTTTCCTTGACTGATGAGCTTAGGGCGTGTCTGTAGATGCATGTTTGTATGCTTCTATGTTGCTGAAATTATAAGAGAATACCCTTTAGTCTTATTGACGAAATGTATGGTTGATGAATGGGATGTGCTTATATGATTAAGATTGTGTCGGTTATGTAGATTGTTAATGGTAAAATATGCACCTACATTGTTTTCCATCCCCTAGAACTCATAGGATGACTTAGTTCTTGAAAGGATGATCTTGCTCTATTTGAATGACTATGACTTGTTGATATTTTTGGTGTCATAACATGTTGTAAAGAGTTACTTGCATATGGTTTATGTCCCCTGATTTAAACACTCAGGACATTTATACCTATGGGGAGGCTTAAGCTTTGTTCTAAAGTTGAACCATTCTTGGCTTAATGCAGATAAAAAATTGTAGACGATGCTGCCAAGGAAAGATGCACAGACTTAAGATTTTTGGAAGTGGCGGAAGGATTAACTTGTAGATAGTATCTGCCATCAGATGAATTGGGTAATTAGATCAATGATGGACAGAGATTTCATCGAGCAGACCTGCACGAATAAATTAAGTTTTCGGATTGGTGAAATCGGGTACGCTCCGCATGTTTCATGCGGTGGAGATCGATCTTGGAAAAGATCAACGGCGATAAGGACATTTCACCAAAGAAAGAGTGAGGAAGATAAAGGAGGGTTCGGGAAGCGAAATCAGAAGTGATCATTGGAATTTAAGACTGAGATCTACAACTGAGATCAATCATAAAATAGATCGATGGTCCACAGCGATTTCACTAGGAGAAGTTGTGGGTTTTGAAATTTTTTTTGATGTGCATGAAATTCTTATGGCATGAATACATATGAGAAAATTTGAGATGGTTTTCTGTTGCTATTTCCACATTTCGTCATCTCAATTGCGACAATAACGGTCGCGATGTTTCGTGGCACTTATTTCGTCGCTATAACGATGCACTTTATAACCCATTGATATAGAGATGAAAACTAGCCACCATGTGTCTTCTATACGATGGCCTTGAAATTTATTTATTTTAATTCATTTTCTATGTTTCATCGCTCTATTGAAAAAATTGTCGTCCCTATAACGACGAAAATATGGCCAAAAACTGCTAGGCAAAATTTTGTTTCCACGCAAAACCGTGGAACAATTTCGACGAACGTTTGTCTCTCTATCGACGAATTCTGGAATTTGAACATAAATTTCTTCCATGCAAAACCGTGGAAAACCAATCTCTATCGACGAAATCTGTAAGTTGAACGGTAATTTTTCCACGAAACTGCGTCGCTATAGAGACGATATTCGTGGAAATCCACCCGGGGTTTTGATGGTTTTGTAATACTCATGACAAAAGTTCGTCGATATTGTGACGAAACCTGGAGGTTTCAAAAAAAATTAAAAAACCATGGAAAGGCACATTCCTTTCCACAGTTTTGGATATTTAATAAGTGCTTGTGATTGATGTGCAGTCTCATGGAGTTTTTGTGTCTATGGACAAGCAAATCCACAGATACACTTCAAGAATCAGTAGTCGATAAATCAATACCTTGGATAACTTATCCCATTCAATTATTTCTAGTGGCATGATTATATGCCTAGATTAAATTTTGTAAGCACTTATTCAAAACATAGCATCTATTGTATATTGGTATGATGTACACATTTCCATGTCGGTTTCTAATTACTTGCAATATTTCCATACTTATTCATCACAGCCAAATAGGGTCCTTACAGAATGGTCTTATTCATACCCTCTGTGCATATGAAAATTGTATGGTTTCATCTGGATCCAATGTGAACTTCCAAATTTTTTATCAGGCAGACAGAAAGGTGATAGAAAAGAACAACGATAGAAATAAAAACCAAGCATAAAATAACAGAAACTAAAAATTACAATAAGTCTCTCTGCCACCATTCAAGCGACCTATATCATAGATGTTGCAGGTATTACAATGTTATCTGCAATGGAAAGTGTTAACACCATATCTGTCCAGTAAAGGTAGTAGGTTCTAGGCTCTAGTTTCTATTGAGATGCATTATTTGCAATTACAAGATCTAGTTCCAGAAGAAAATGTTAAATGGATTGATACGATCAATGGACTAGTTGATGCTACAAGAGATTTTAATAGTGAAGAATCAGGGTTTGAGAATTTATTAGTGTATATGTGAAAATATCCTCAAAATTGAGATCTGAATTAATAAATTAAATTCTGCTACAAACTTGCAAATGATATGTCTTTTCCAACTAGCAACCAATATTTGTGACAACATAATGTTTTAACCTTTAGTTAGATTTGAAATAAGGTACACATGAGGCTAAAACTAGGGAACATCTAGGAATTTCACTTATTGATCTGAAGTTTTCAACCCTGCAAATCAACCTTTTAATTATGTTTTAGACCAGATTTAATCAATGCTACAGAGCAGATTTTCAGAAGGTAATTCCCAGCCACAAACTGGGGAAAACCTACCATGCGATTTGATGTTTTAGGGATGAGTTTAATACATGTAAATGACAGAAATGTTCAAATCTTATAAAACATAAAATGAAAGATGAATTAAGATTTAAAATGGCATAAAAGCTGTGATTAGTTCCTAACAAATCCAAGTTAGGAAGATGGGGTCAATTGAGGATCTCATGGAGGCTTTAGTGATTAAAGAGTAGATAGGGTTGAATGGTCCAAACCCAATCTGCTCCTTAATAACTAGATCCACTTCAGAAATCTTCAATAGGAAAATCCTAAGCTAGACATTAGATATTTGTTAAACAAGAGCCATGAGGTGGCAATGTCACCGCAATTCTTAAAAATTATTACTATAAGACAAATGCTATAGAATGGCAATATACCTCTGTTTCAACCCCAACAAAGCTTCCCATGCCAAACCAAGAAATCTATCATAATACACTTGTAATATAACTACAAATGGTAGCTTCAGAGATGGAAGATAAAGGATAATTGCTCTTACTAGGTTTTAAAAATCGAGACTCCTCTTCCCCATGAGAAGGTTGGAAGAATCTTGAATGACAGGAAAAGCACCTCCATTTCCACCCAAAAAAGGCTTCTTGTGCAATATTTTGGTTTGGTAGAAAATAAACGGGAACAAAAAATTCCAAGCTTTTGGTAGAAAATGAAAAATAAAACACAATTTTGAATAGTAATTTAAAGAAGCGATGAAGAAATGGAGCCAAAAGTTGAAAACAAACAGTTCTGATAGAAGGAAAGTGGTTAAAAAACAGAGGTGGGCAATGCACAGAGAGAACATAAGAGTGCTAAAAGCAGGGAATGGTACAACAATAACACAACAAAGACAATTAAGTCTGATATTTTTATGTTTCTATACAAACATTGGATATGAAGCATGATGAAGAGGCTAGAAATGAAAATAGCAAAGTTATATTATACGATAGGTACAAGTAAGTCATATAAAATATTGATGCCTAGGGAGAATGTAGGCAATGTAAGAACCCTTACCTTATCAATCGCCTTTTGCCAGGTCCATTGGCCCATACTGCTTGCAAAGAGTTGTCCTAATAAACAGAAAACCACTATGTTGGCTGGCAATTAAATTTATAAACTAAATAAATAATCCATTCCTAGACCTATACACAAGTGGTCATTTTGCTAGGCATGGAAAATATCAAAATACTCCATGAAATAAAAAATGGGCATACAATTAAATCAGCTAATATTGTCTGGAAAGTGTATTCTTGGGGTAATTCCTCCAAGAGATGTGGTTCTGGAGTCACATTCCACATGTCCTACGAAGGAAATCAACAATCAATCTATCCAACACACATTTTCCACCAGGATATCAACTCACATTTAAATGCTATATTACAATATCGTTGCCTCACTGATGTGGAAACTTGTGTTTGTATTCAACAAGATTTATTTAACCATTGTATTAAAACTAAAACAACACACAAATTTTAAAGTTTAAGACAAAAATATATTAAATACACATATAAATAGGTTTTTATTGGAAATGCGTGGACACTGTTAATACCACCGTCCTGTCAAATAATATAAAACAAAAAACAGAGGAAAGAGTCATGTTGTCTTACTATATGAATAAAATGTCACTAAATAATCCGGATAAATATTTGTTATCTATGAAATTTTAACTTTCCAATAAATAATAGCCCGCATGGGTGTGGCTCATGTGTGGTTCGGTTGTTATGACGTCACTTGTTGTAAATTGGAGGTCACAAGATCAAATCCTACCTGGGTTTACCTGTGTCCCATGTCTTGCAGAGGGCGTGGGGCACCTAGGGGTATTGTGGTAGAGGGAATGGATCCCTGAGCCCCGTGTCACGCTAGTACCAGCCCAGCTCCAGATGCCGATTCCCCTAGTTACAAAAAAAAACTTTTTCAGTAAATAATATTTAGATATGGAAATATTTGTTCTAATAGAATGCACTTTAAGGAGCTCATGTAATGCTTTTGTAGTGGACATATAAATATATTTTTGTTGACTTATAAAAAAAATAAAGAAATAGTTTAGGGGAGGAATTTCAGGGATGAACCTGCAGAGCTACGAGCATGGGTTTGTTGTGAGAATCATTGCATATGATGTTTCCATCTTTATTCGTTCTCCCATCGCATCTTCCACATAGACTTGGGGAACCAGTGGATCTTTCTTGACCCCTTTTCTATTATTTATTTCTCAGCTTTTCTCCTAGCAGTCCTTACAAACTTGGCGACCAACATCTTTTCAACGACATACTCCAACTGCAAAGTTAAATTAAAACCATTAAGAAGCAAAAACCTGAACATGAATTTGTTCTCCTCAGGTTCAGGCTTGGGTTTCTTCTTAGGAAGCACTCCAAGGTAGCCCTCATTGCTGCTTCTTTTCCTCTTGGTAGAAGATTCTGCCATCTTGGACACAAGAAATGGAAAACCGCAAAGGGAATATTGTGTTCTTCTATCGCAATGCTTGCCTACACTTAGAATTTGCAAGAATTGATGCATGCAATGAGATTTTGTTAGTTTATATAGAGAATGCTATGGCCAGGGTCGATGCCTCACTAATTACCAAAAGCAATTATGCATGTACAACTCAAGACAAGCTCTGGCGTTCCACAATTGCTACAAAGCTCCGCTCAGTAGCCTTAAAACCACTCTGAGCAAACAAAAAGCAGTTTGCTATAGAACATTCAGGCTTCAAACTCCAATAATTCAAGTCCAGGAGGTTCTATCAAGCTTGTATGTGACCGAACACCAGGATATGTAGTGCACCCACAAAGGCAATTGCAATTGATGCTGAGCAAATTCTCCTTAGAGAGGGTATTCTGAAAGACTGAGACTATCAGGTTATGTGCACTTTTGCTGAAATCTCCAAGGACGTTGTTTATTCATCAATTTCTCTGCAAAAAGAGGACAAACCATGCACCACTATCATTAGAACTTCTTAGTGCAAAAGAACCTCATGATAGCAGGTAATCAAGGGAAAGCTACAAACAGTCAACTTTAGTAGTTAAACGTAGGGAAAACCTGTCCAAAATGTGAGCACAGTGCACTGCAGAATAGGTGAACATAACACTAGTACTACTTACTACACTGCTCCTAAGAATGCAATGGAGAAATGAGGTGGGAAATCTAAAACCCTAAAATTAGCAATAGCCTTAAACGAATTACATCAAAAGTAGTCATAAGTAACTGGCCAACTAGCTAAACAGAAGAATAATTACAGATTCATTTCATCAAATGAACAGGTGGATGGGGTTTCAAGCTAAAGCATAGAAACACATCAACATGAATTCATATAAATTATCAGACTCTATACGAGGATTCAATAGATTTCCATGGGAAATCATCGGAATCCAAGGACTAATTTTGATTCTTCGTCTCCCTGATGCATCTCGGTGTATTGCCGAGTGATTGTTGAATACGATTTTTCACCCAAATTTTTTTCCACAAAAAATTATATCTTGCCTCAAGAATCCCATGCCATCCTGTTTGCTACCATTAATAAAACATGCAGTACATCTCCACAAAGCCTCACTAACCTTTGATAATCTCAAACTACAAGCCAAACCAAAATTCTGTTGTCTACAAACCAAAACTCGGCTATGGACATCCCAAAAATCTTTGTCAAATGAATATAGTGCAGATAATCATGGGAAACAGTATGTGAATAAATTATTTGAAAGGATTCCAATCCTCAGTAGCCTCAAAACCACTTTGAGCAAACAACAACTATTTGCTATAGAACATTCAGGCTTCAAACTCCAATAATGGGCTTCAAACTCCAATAATTCAAGTCCGGGAGGTTCATGCAGCAAGACACAATGATTTCAAGTCCGGGAGGTTCATGCACCAAGACACAAGAGGAACCTTGAAAATCAGAAGCAAAAAGTTTCCATTATCAAAGAAAAACTAACAATCGTACTCAGGGTTTAATTGAATTGCAGTACATCTAGCTGACACCTATGATGTCTAATATGCCGCCAACGCTGGAGGAGTCGATATCAAAACCTACGTCACTGAAATATAGTCCAATCAACAATAAAATAAATAATTTTAAAATAATTCTATTTAATATAAAATTTTAAAAACTTTAAAAAACTTTACAACCACGAAAAATTAAACAATGTACGGTTGGTTGGATTAATAGACATAACCCATCCATATATATCACCGCTTGCGGTGACATAACAAGGGTTAAGAGCAACACAACCAAAATTGAGAAACATGCACACTATTAGATGTTTCAATGAAAAGCATCCAATATAATAGAGAAAGGTCTTACCCAATTATAATTTATTATCAAGAGACAATTGAAGATGATATCCATTGACCAAGCATAAATTATCAAAGACATCCAATCAACCATCCATAAGAATCAAATAAGAGTACTAAATAATAGTATAAGAATTCTCTTCACAACTTCTACTTGTTTTTTTCCACAATTAGATATTTCAGTTGGTTGTTATGAAGGAATTTATATTAGTAAGACACTGCATTCGATATGTATGAATTTGTAGGAATATCTATGTATGCTAACCTCTTATGGTTCAGTTAATAGAAGAGGAGGAGGTGGAGCTTATGGAAACTGAAAAAATAAGGATGGTGGAAACACACCTGATCCTTCTGTAGATGCAACTATCAATAATGCTATAAATGGTCATGATGCCCCTACTGGATCTACATCTCCTGTAGTTGATCACTCACAAGCAGAACTCACTAAGGTTGGTTTCTCTCTCAAGATCTTTTTTGTTTGACTATAAGATTCCTTGGTCTGTCCTTTTTTGGTAATCTCTATCTTCTTCCTATTACTGCACATTGCCCTTTACAATGAGTATTCCCTTGCTTCCAGTTTGACATTTAATATTAGCTTTGAAAAAGGGTTTATTGAATTCTAATCAAATAATGGCTAGGGAAGTTCACAACAGTGCCACAAATTTAATTGCAATGAAGTTAAATCAATTCCATTTACGATTGTGGACCTAAGTTACATGATACGAGGAAACAGGTATGTGTTTCCAAAACTGAAACACACTGGAAACATGACCACTCATTTATAAATAGCACATTAAATTGGAACTTTGAAAGAAAGGATTATGAATAAATGAGCAAGAACATTTAAATGACAAGCAAAGTTCCACCATCGCTTATATTGGGATCCTCTCCATTAGTATCACCCTCTGCCTCCTCATCTAGCCTTTGGCTCTACCTCAATCCTCTAGGGACATCGATTAACACCATTCAATTTTGATGAAACTACCTAATACAAGCCTTAAAATATCATAGAAAAAGCTCATGCCTAATCAATGATTTTGGCTTGAGTGAAGGGTACATTTTTTCTAAGGCCATGATAGAGGAATTCAACAATCAATGGCACCAACATCGGGTTACATAAAGGGCTTGGTGCTCTTCATTAAATTCCAATCCCATTACTTGATACATGATAGAATCCAATCAAACGACTGTAATCTTACAAATCCTAAAATCCTTTAAACTGTTAAGTTTGTTGAATTTTGAATGAAGTATGAAATTCTACTTTCTCCATATGAAGTCTGATGAGGTTGGAAACTTTCTCAAACATACTGGAACAGTTAGTGGTAATGTTCAAAATTTAAGTAAAAGGATAGAAAAGGAAAGATAGAGGAAATGTCAACTTTTACCAGCATTTTTGGTCAAGTCTAGTAAAAAACTGAGTCAAACCAAGTCAAAATAGGTGGATGTAGAGAAGAAAACATGTTGTATGGACATTGGTATGGCATGGAAATTCTTTTCCAGTTGTAGAAACATGTTTCCATTGGACCTATCTTTATGGCTGGTAGTGGTAACTGGTAACACGTTTCTAGTCTCTACCACACATTTCTGTACCAAAATATTCATGGCATGACACCTATTCTGGTCTTTCCGACAACTTAGACATGGACTCTAGTGCCATGGAAAATGCATTTGGTTGTAGGTAACCTTATTTCTATTTAATTACAAGGACAAACAACTATATATTCTACACAATTGTATTAGTGACCAGTGCCTTTCAATCAATCAATTCTATGAATGAAGAATACATACTAAGTTGATTTAGTGCTTATAGATGCAAATTTAAATGATATCAAGTCAATGTATTCAATTCAATATATATGGAATTATTAGCAAGGTCATCCAGTAGCACTTTAGCATACAAGAGATCATTAGCCATGTAACCATATACAATTCAATTACAGTATTTAACCAACCAATAACCTTCCATTCAAGTATGAGGACTCATGTAAATATAGCAGCAATAATATAGTATGACAGTTCTAATTATGACAATTTTCTAGCAGCAGTGAAGGTTACCAATGTAAGGTGTATAAGATTTTTAGTTTTGCATTCAATGTAAACCACACCACTCCAAACCTTGAACACTATTCTTAGCAATATAGGATAGCCACCAAATGTATGTTCCAGAATTGTAGCTATGCAAATAATTTAATTTTTCAGACTTTATTTACCTCTCTTAAACAATATCACCATCCAACTAATAGTTAACCTTTGATTCAGTTCGGTGTTTACTGTGGTTGCAGGTAGGGAGGGCTATCAAAGTTGGACAGTTTGCAATTTATTGCAGACTGTAGGCAACGGTGGAAGTGTGTTGATATAGGGCTGTTACAACCTTGTTTTCAAAATGGTTGCTGAAATGGTAACAACCAACATAAATTCCTCTCAAACAGAACACCTGGTGGCCCTTTAAAGAAAAAGCATGGCATGGAGTTATCTTGGAACCTAAGAGAATTGGGTTTTCGAGTCCACATAGCACCAATTATTGTATTATAATTAACACAATAGCCACTTACATATCCTATTAAAAACATTCACAGTCTAGCTTTGAACTGTCAATTCATGGGAATTTTGACATGATGCCCAAAAGGAATGAAAAAAACTAGAAACACAACCACATTTTGC
>LPNX010971762.1:16043-258543 GCA_001517045.1 Pseudotsuga menziesii | reverse complement strand
ATAGACCAACTAGTTGAAATAATAGCATGTGTATGGTTCACTGATGAACTTTTCCAAACTGTGGATATGCAAATGCTATTTATTATTTTTACAAATTTTCAATTACTCATTAGAAAATCATTTTTTATAATAATATTTTTTTATATTTATTTGTTGCAATTGGATATAAGAGCCGATTAAACTTTTGTTCATTGTAACCATGAAAATCATTCATATAATTAAGTTTGAATTAATTATCTACAAATCATATATTTTTAAAGTAATATTTATTTTTATTTCTTAATTATTGTGCTTGGATAAGCACGTTGATTACACCTTTGTTCATAGTCACAATGTACATCATTCATATATTTAATCAATAACGTAAAATTTTGTGACATTAGAGAATATGTTAGATGAAGAACCCATTTTATTATATAAGAATAAGAAACCAAAAATTGGGACATCATACAAGTCCACGATAATCAAAATGTCATGTTTACATTATTACAATTATTGATAACTTACAATTACTTATATAATATATGATACAATTTGAATGTGATTGTCATTGATGTCAAAGGAGTTCAGTGAATGACAAAAGGATAACCAAATACATGATGGCAAGGTAAACTTAGTGAAAGACAACATAATGACAAAGGAAGTAATGGCATGGAAAGTATGATGATGTGGCATGTATGGTGAGGCTGGAAAGACACATAATGGTGTTCTGGTGCTATTAGGAAGTCAATGTTGTAATCTGACATCATTCTGAAAAAATATGGCAACTTTGTGAAACTTTGGAAATTGACTAAGTATGAAAAAGTAGTCAAAACTACTCTAAGAGAATGCCCGCCATAATTCATGGTTTGAATAGAATTCCCAAACCAACATATCAAGCTATATATTTTTGAACTGGATATATATCCATGGTCTTAGTTTGCCTTAATATTTTCCGAGGAGAAAGTTATAAGTCTGCCAAAATAGGGTTTCAGGATAAACCTTGGAGAAATTCTTGGACATGGCTAAGTGTTGGAAAACTGGTCCAGGTGGTATTTGATCCATGAAATTTGATAAATTTATTTTCACAAGGACATCCCTTGGTGGGAATTTCCAAACGACCTCTCAAAAACCTGTTCTCAACACTTCTGCAATTTTCTTGTGTTTCTCAATATGCAAAATAGTATTTTTCCACTTTTGGAAAATTGATATTTTTCATATGTGACCATTGTAAGTCAGCCTGAAAGTATGGATGGATATCCATTTCAACAAAGAACAAATCCATGCAAATTTATGAGCCTATTGACATACACCCAACATCCGGCAGGCATTTGAAAGTGGTCTTCCAAACTGCTTATTGACACTTAGACAAATTTCTTCAAACCCTAAGTCACCAAGGTGATTTTATTTTTTTCATCAAACTTGGAGAGTGAGACATAAAAAATGTGAGGAATATCATACTGACTCAACCATGCCAATATTCTCTCCTGCAACCTCATCATCTAACCTTGGCGGGCATTTTACTGGGATAGGGCAAATGAAGGTGAACTTTTGGCAAATTGATATCTTCCTCCTCGGAGACTCTTTGGGAAATATGAAACCATGGTTGGATGCAAAAACCAACATACTAGAGCCTATAACTTTCATATAATTTTTTGCATCATACTATGAGAGGTGGCGTGCATTTCCTTGAGGCCACTTAGGCAGATTTTACCAATAATTCCATACTTAGACAATTTGTCCAAAACCTAAGGTGGATTTTTCATTTCACCCAAAACCTGAAATAATGCTACTAATGATGTATTACACCTTACTGAGTACACCTATGCTTATTTCACTCCCAGAATCATCTTTATTTTCCCTAGGCGGGCATTTTACTGAACTTTGGTGTAAGACTGCCTGAAACCCTGTTTTGGTAGATCCATATCTTCTTCCTCAAGCCTTATCAAACAAATGTGAGAACATGGTCAAGTAAAAAAAACATACACCAATAGGATGAACATGTGGTGCGGTCATTTTCTTCAACCCACAAATTATGGCATGCATTTCCCTAGAGCAATTCTGACTAATTTGACCAAAAATCCTTCTTTTGGGAGACCTGTATCTTCATCTTCAAGGAGTATTTCTGAGAACCGGGGCCATGGTCATATATATATTTCAAAAAACTATGGGATGACAAGTCATGGTGTGAATTTTCTTCTTCTTATGAATTATGGTGGTCATTTTCATAAGGAAACTGCTTTAGGGCGGTTTTTCAACACTTAGTCAAAATCCCAAATTATCATACTGTTACCAACTACTACCAAGCCCCTGCAATTAGAGCAAGGGAAATAACATTTTCCATCTCCCCTTGCCTCTAATTCTGCTCTAAACTGAGCAATCTTCCTTGCATTTTCATTCATAGTGAAAAATCCTTGTAGTGACAAGTAATTGTCGTACCTACACCATACCAAACAATAACTTGTCAAATACATTAGATATAAGTATATTTCTAAATGCAGTATATTATATACCAATTTCTATAAAGAAAAACATGAATACTGTGATGAATAGGATTGTCATTGATGACAACATTAATGAAAATCATTTTGGAAAAATATGGTAATTTGGTGAAAAACAGGAAAATGACCAAGTAAGGGGAAATTAGTAAAAATTGCCTTAGGGAAATGCACGCCATAATTTATAGGAGAATATAAATGCCCTCACCACATGGGGGTCTTGTATATTGTTGTTTTTCCTACCTGACCATGTCTTTAGTTTGTCCTGAAAGTGCCTGAGGGAGAAGTTATGGACTTACCAAACAAGGGTTTGTGCCAGAGCAAGCAAAAATGGCTAAGTAGCCTTAGAAAGATGCCCGCCCTAAATTATGGGTTAGAGTAAATGCCCACATCACATGGGGGTATTGTAGTGTGTTGGTTTGTATACCTAACCATGGTATTATTTCTCCTTAAGCATGTCTAAAGAAAAAGTTGAATCTGCCAAAATGAGGTTTCAGAATAAATTTTGGAGAAAGTCCTGAAAATGCCCAAGTGTTGGAAAACTGGCTCAGGTAGCCTTAAGAAAATGCCCGCCACAAATTGTGTGTTGAAGAAAATTCCTGCATCATATGGGGGTATTGTATATTTATATTTGGCCTACTTGACCATGTCTTCAAATTGTCTTGGAAGTAGTTGAGGAAGAAGTTAAGAACCTGCCAAAATAGTGTTCTAGGCAGATTGGACCAGACTAAGAAAATTGTCTCTAAGTGTTGGAAAAACTGTTTGATGTGGCCTTGGGAAAATGCCTGCCATACCTTATAGGTGTATTATAAAAATTATCTGAAGCTATCATCCTACAGCTTGTTGAAGAGGCTATCTCACCATGGTATCATTTATCAAAGAAGATGTTTGATGACAAAGATAATGGTCTGCCAAAACAGAGTTTTAGGCTATTTTGCACTATTCCAGTACTGGAAAAACTGCCTCAATGGCCTCAGGGAAATGCCCGCCCTATCTCATAGAATGATGAGAAAAATAATATGAAAGTTTTAGGCTATAACTTGTTGATGGGTGCATCTAACCATGGCCTCAGTTATCATGTGGAGTGTTTTATGACAAAGATATAAATCTGCCAAAAGTAAGAAAAATATTATTTTGCATTTTAAGAAAACAAGAAAATTGGTTGTTAGATTCAGGAAATTGAAAAGGCATTTTGAAATTCCCACAAGGAGGGGTTATTTTGATGATAAAATTCATCAGGTAGCATAGTCATGTTCCTTGGTGAACTGACTATCCAGCCATACCTTCAGGTTGTCTTATGATGGTCTCATATGCAAAATATCAATATGCCAAAAATAGGAAAAATAATATTTTGCATAGTGGGAACAAAAGAAAATTGACCAATAGACAAGCAAAATTGATGGTGACATGACAATAGACAAATATGTTGGTGCAAAGATGACAAGGAGATGGTGACATGACAATAGACAAGCAAAATTGATGATAGAGATGGTTGCGGGCATGATAAGATTGGTAGAAAAAGTTGAAATTGAGTTGAAGCCTTAGCTCACCGATTCACCCCCCCCCCCTCTCAGTGAGCATTGTGTCTAACAGACTGAAGTTTTCATTGATGCCAACAAGTGTTGTGCAATTCCCTTTGATTTACTCACAAGGAGACCTTGATAGTTTGGGCATTGGAACACTAGGTGGCCCAAATGGTCCAAATGAAAGTTTTCCTTCTACTATGGAAAGTAATTAACACTGTGTCAACAACCAATATCTTAATGGAGCATCGGGTCTATAAAAAAACAAATTAGCTAGAGTCATTGTTGACTGGACCCTCTTGTTGCAATTACTCTGGTTTAAATAAAAGAGTGAGTTGCAGGGTTGTTAAATTCGTTTGAAAGGTACATGACCCAAAGAATACAACTATTATTTTGAGCCTCAATGTTAGTTTGTATCCCCCAAAAAAGGATGCATTCTTACCTTTTATGAATTTACGGCCAGATGATTGTTGCAGAGTATGACTGATCTCTCTAGTTTTGGATAAGGTTGATGAAGAAATCCAGGCTCAATCCGCACTCAATCAATCACCAAGAACCTTGTCGCAACTATAGAAAATGTGCTAAGTGATACAACTTGGCATGCTCCCGCAAAGGAGCTGTAAACTGACTTCCAATTTGATTTCACTCTCTGTCATAGTTTAATCAATGGACCACTGGAAATATAAAAGGTAAATTTATCTATGTTGACATCGTATAGGTAACTAGGTTGCAGTAGTATAGATAGCTGTAATGAGGTAGTCAATTTCATGACGATTACTATTTATCCATGCAACATCATATATGAACAAGTGTAAACGTCTCTATGCAAAATATAAGGGCACATGGATGGCCTAAGGTGGGGGTATAGGAGGCTTCTTTCATATACATAAAATACTATACCACACATAGCCAATCAGACCCAGACCCAAGAAAAAAGATGCAACAGCCGAGACAAAAAAGCAAATCTATTTTATTATTATTGAGGGTCGCTATTTCAAGATTTTTCTCTATGATCGGACATAAGATAGAAGCAAGCTTTTGCTTTGACGTTCAGTGCCAGCTTCATGCTTGCTGGCTTGAATATGAACCGAGAATATGAACCGAGGGAGGGATGGAATTCACTTCTCACCCAGAACAGGTTTACTCCATTATGCAAATAGTGAGATTTTCTTAGTTAGATGTGGACGAAAATGCATGAGTCGACCCATGCGTAAACAACCAAGATCCATTGAAAGATGGCATCGATTTGGCAGGTGTGCAAAGATAGCCATATATCATTGATATAGAGACGAAATTTCATCAAAAATTAAAAAACCTCGATATTGCCACAGTTTTTCCGCCATAATAAAAAAAATGAAGTATTAATCCACGAATGTTCAAAACATGAAAATATTTCGTGAAAAAATCCGCCCAATTGTATTAGTATGGAATGCACTTCATAGGTTTTGAAGTCCACCATTGATTTGGTGGGGACACTGATTGGACGATCAACAAGCCATTTCGCTGATTCAACTAGCAAGTTGATTAACAACAGAGAGCGAGCGCAGAATTTTATCCAAAGTAATTTGTTACAAGCTTGAGTCTTCCTGAGTGAGTTGGTTGACAAATCAGCTACTTTTTTTTAAGCACCGAGGGTATTTGATTCCTCCGGAGGCTTGAGCTTGGTTCTGGGTTGACCCTCCCAAGCTAAGTGAAGCTCATGGATAATACTTATCGTTTTGGAGTGAGATTTGTTACATTTGCATCTACACCCTTTCCTTGTAAAGGTTTAGGCTTGTGAAGGTGTTGCAACTGCAACTATTTCCCAAATTTATAAAAAATTGGGACCCTCCTTTTAATTTTTTGTCTCGCTTAGTTTCTTAGGATTGATTGAATATCTTTCTATGCTGGTGCTGACATTTGACTTGAGGTTTTGACTTACGGGTGATTTCTTATTTCGATGTCGGAAATTGTTTGAACTGTGAATCAGGGCTGTAGTCACCCACGCAGCCACCGTTGTGGAGGCTAAATAGTAAATGACCCGATCCAAAACCGTGTCTTCAGCCGATGTGCTTTGTTTTATTTTCATCATTTTTGTTTTGTCACCATCGGAGCGCTAGTACCTTGTATTGCCACCGTTTCGGATGGCAATTTGAAAAGCATCACGACAAAAGTTTTGACCTTTCCCGATCCCGCGGTTTGCTTTTGTACTTTTGTTCTTGTCACTGTCGGCATCGTTTTGGACATTTGAATTGAGGTTAAGTTTTTGTTTGACTGATCCTCGTCAGTCTCATTTTTGCAAAATCCTTAGTCTATTAGTGTTCCGTCGTTGCGGCTTTGGAGCAGACTAAACTTCCACCTTATATTTTTTCTTTCGCTGATGTTCATGATCTATTTTGCTAATGGTTCGCTTAACGTTAATTCTATTTTCTTCCGATTTTGACTGGTCTGCGGAACCTCTTGTCTTTGTGGCTTCCACCATTGTGGCGTTTTAACATGCTAATAGTCCAAGGCTATAGTCATTTGGGATCCGATGTTGAGGTTTAGTGTGTGTTTCGCTGACGGTTTTCAGTGTACTACGTAACTCATAGTATCTTCGTCGCCCACCGTTGTGGCTTTGTAGCAGGATGATCACTGATGCCATAGTTGTCCCACCGCCCGATTTGTGATGTTTTCCCGCCGTTAGTTTTTTACTGGGATATATATATACGTGGGATGGGGCATTATTCTATTATTATCCCTATGATTTCGTGCCTGCACTGTCCTTGTCAATTTGAACTGTGCTTTCATACCAGCTGTCGGGAGCTTGTTCGTGGGTGGCATCACCGTGGAAGCTTTCAAATTCTCCTTGTCGACTGCACAGCTCATTGCTAGGTAGGCCAACCATTATTTTTCCCTTTCTTTGGAGTTTTTATAACTAGGGTCTCGTCCTTTGGTTAGGTTTGTCCCGCCGTAGTTGATGGGTGTATGTGTATGGGTTTATCAGCATAGATGGTGGTCCAGTTTGACAGTTAGCGGTTGGAGGGGGTTTTTCTCATTTTTTCTGGGTGATTATTGCAGAGCCGTTATGAGTTATCGAACCTTATCTGATTGTTTAGGAAATTGGTGCAGACGAGCGTTACGCTGTCTACACTAGTTTTCCTGGGGTTGCGTATGGCCATCCGGGGGAAATTTTTTCTTTCCTTTTGCAGTCTGTAGGCGTTTACCCTGGTTTTGTTTAGGACACTGGAGGGTTTGAGCTTCAATTGTTGGTTTCCTGCGTGTTCTGGATAGGGTCACGTTTTCAAGAATAAGCCTCATTGAGGGGATTTATTTTTGAGCAAGCAGTTAGAACACATTCTACTGAGGTTGATGCATTTGCTTCTAGGATTATTTTCATTGAAGACGCTGAGGGTTTTAGTTTGATCAGACTGGTTTTACTTCACATAGTGCCGTGTTTAGGATCACCGGTAGAGGTTTACGATGTTAGCGAGGTTATGATGCATTTTGTCGATAGTGTTTGATTTTAATCGCGGGCATGACTTAGGATTTTCAGGACCTATCTTTTTACAGAAGTATTTGCTAGTTAGCCCTGGTTTTGTATCTACATAGATTTAGCTATGGAAAATATGGCCGAACTAAATGCTTATACAGTTTTTCTTCGTTCTTTGAATACTGGTTAACTCAAAAAGAAAAGCCTAAAGGCATTTTGTTTTGTGACAGGGAAACTTTTCCAAAGACGAGATGACGAAAAGACAGAAAAAGAAAGATCCCATTGTTGAAGGGGATCCTAAGGTGGAAATTATTACAAAGTTTGAGTACATTTATGAGGATACTAGAGCCACCACCAGTGTGGAACCTGAATACAAGTGGGGAGATATTTATAGACTGATTTCAAACCAAGAGGTTCCTGATACTGAGTTTGAAGAGTTAACAATATATGCTAATAATAAAAAATATGCCTTGATGAAGATAGCTACCAGGCCTGAGCTTTTCCCATGCTCAGAAGTGATTGGATGGATTCTTCCTAGGGCAGACGTGACTACTATGATTCTGGCCAATACTGCCAAGCAAGGCTATGCTACTCACAGCCCTGGTTATGTATCATTAGCTTATCACTTACCAGAAGCCTAGGTTTACCTAACTGAAGATTGGCTGAGGGAGATTAACCTAGACCTGGTTGAAACAGTAAAAAGGATGATGATACCTGGTAAGAATTTTCGAACCAGGCCTTCAGGGGAATATGACATAGCTACTTTAAGAACCCCTTATAGGTTTATTGCGTTAATGCTAAACAGAATTTTTGGGAGATCCCACGGCAAAAGTTTCAAGTTAAGATGGGTTCCTATTATCTTCAGTGTAGCCACCCAAGGGAATGTATTCAACTGGGTGAGCATTTTGTCCAACAGTCTCTCGGCTTGCATTGCTTCAGCTCTGGGAGGGGTGTCTTAGAAAAAATCTGAGTTCTACATGAGCTCCATATTAATAGATTGTATACTATGCACCCAACCATTTCCAAACCTAAGGTGCATGTGGGACAAGGACAGAACCCCTGTGTACACAGCCTACAAGTTGTTATGGGCACACAAATATTACAGTCATTATAAAAAAATTTGTGAACAATTTATTATGCCCTTGTATACATTGATTTTCTTGAAAGAATGCAATTGTATGTCCGAAGAGGCATTGAAATTCATTGAGGAGTATGCTAATTATTATTTGACCGATGAGGGGATGTATATTAGAATGTATGGTTGCTCCAGTGCACCTGCGTTGCTCCCCAAGTAAGCCACGGATTTTGTGGTGCATAAAGAAGCAGTCCAGTAGGTTTTCTTGGATGGTATAGGGAGTTTTTTGTTCGAGCACAAGAAGGAAACTTATCCTCCCATACCTTTCAGACTAGGAAGATATAAGTTTTCAAAAGTTAAAAAAGCTGATGAGTTTGTACAGGAATTGGAGTATTTCCACTTTGGGGAAATGAACTTCCATAGAAATGATTCTCAGAACAAAGTTGCGGAACATTGCAAGGAAGCCGATGTGCATTTTGAATATACAAACCATTGGGATAAGGATGAAGAAACTTTTAGAAATGTAGAAAATATGACTGCATTAAAAAGAAGATCAGCACTAAAGGTGGTAAGGGCCAAGCTGAGCAGAAGAAAGATGATGAAGAGGAGGCCAGGAAAAGAGAATAAGATGCTAGGAGAATAGCACAAGAGGTCGAGAGTTGGCTTAAGAGTGAAGAAGAGGAAAGGAAGAAAGCTGAACAAGAAGCAGCGAATAATGTAGAAGAAGATGCCAAGAAGGAAGAAGAAGAAAGAAAAAAGAAAGAGGATGAAGAGATAAAAAATAAGGAGGCTAAAAGTCTGAAACTGACAGGGTCCACAACAGATCAACAAACTTCTGATCTTGCAGACACTCAAGAAGTGCAAGATCAGGATTGTCCTGACCCTCAAGAGCCTGCTGCAACTGCTGGTAGCAATATAGGGCAGGTTGTTGTTTCTGGATTAAGGCTAATACGTTTTGAACAGAAGAAAGGGGAAGAAGTCCCAGATTTTAGTACCATTTTTTATGACAGAGAAAAGAAGAGAATTGTGAAAATAACTGAGAAAAAGGTGGAGACCAGTGGACAATCGGGGATGATGGTCACTAATAAAACCTTGGTACATGGGACAGACAAGGACCCAAGGCTAACAATCTGAGCTGGAGCAGCATTAATCCACGCCTCTGAAGATAATGTAGATCAAATAATGACAGACCTTGAGCAATCAAGGAAAAATGCTGCCCAATTAAAGGACACTCTGAGAAAGGAGAGGGATGAAAGCAACAAATTGAAGAGAAAGTTTGAAGAAATGCGTAATGAAGTGAAATCTTCAAAAACAGAGCTTCAATCCCTCCAAGCAGAAAAAATGTCTTTGGAATTTACCATTGAAAAGACAGGGAGAGATGCTCAGGATAGCATAGCAAAAGTGCAGCAAGATTATCAGGAGCTAAAGATAGAAAGGGATGAACTGAAAACAACATGTGAAAACCTTAAGACAGAAAGAGACCAATTGCAAAGTAAAGTTGGGGAACTGGAAACACAAAGGGCTACCATGGAGGAGACAGAAAAACAGTTTCATGTACAAGCAGCAGAGTTTAAGGGACAAATTGCTTCACTAGAAGCATCTTTGAAAGAGGCTAAGGAACAACAAACCAGTATTCATCCTTTCAAAGAGCATGCCCTAACACAAAGAAGCAAAATGCACCAGCTGCAGGTATCCATAGAAGAAGAAAGATGCAGAGTTTTGCAGGTGGATAATAGATTGGAAGAGATTTTGGAAACCACCTCGTATTTTGTAGATAGGTCGCAAGACATTTTGGAAGTCCTGACAGGAAGGATAGGAAGGATGGAGGCCAATGAGGAGATTCCGTCAGACTTACTAGCAAAGGATCAGCAAGGCTTAAAGCAGGATTATGACTTGTTGGAATTTGCAATAAACACAGTAGAAAAGTTCAAGAAGGCTGTAAAGAAAAGGAGAGGATCTTGCACCGAGTATTGCAGAAGGCTGCTGATCACTTACAACTGATGCTAGGTGACTGCTGAGCAGAGATTAGATGCATTTCCAGAACATTAGCCATTCATAGAAATGTTACAGAACAAATATCAAGAGGACAAGCAAAGGATCCAACAAGTCAAGGTCTTGGATGCACAAATCTTGAAAGATGAAGTGGCTCATTCAGCAGTCAGTGTACAGTTGCTTGAGCATTAACTACGCCTAAGCTCAGCAAGAATTGAAGTGATTAAAAATCAGGCTGCAAAGTTTGAAATCAACATTCGTTTTCTCGAGCCTTATGAATTTGAGAGTATAGCATCAGAAGCCCAAGCATGGAAAAAGTTCCTAAATAATCAAGCGGGGCCCTCCACTTAAAGTGCTTTATTATTTTTGTTTTAATGTAATATTGTAAATTGTATGAGCACTCAATATAAGACAATTTTGGGAAATGAAACATTGGGGAAGCCCAGGGATCGTTTGGGGCAGCCCAAAAGTTTTTCCTTTTGTATAAGTATAGGAGAGTTAGATAGAGGAGAGGACTTTTTACCAGTGAGACTTGTGATAACATGTTGTAAGAGGAACTATTTCGTTTTGCAATAATATAATTACAATTTTGCTTATTGGAGAAAGCTTTGGTGGAATGATTCAAATGTTGTGCAAATGGATGATGTTAAAGGGGAACTATTTCGTTTTTAGCTTTTATTCATTAACTGTGAGATCGTTCTAACTTGTTGAACCTATGTTCTTGTATGAATGTTCTCTGGTTTATTTTATGATAATTTCCACTATGAGTAATGAATGTATTCACAGATAATGAGCAATCTTGTTGTTCATCCATCTATTTATGTTTATGTGTTTTGAATCAAAGAACAACTATCTGTGATTTTTCTTAATGCATGAACAGCAATACATTACTCATTAAATGATAATCTCACTCCCTAGGGACAGCTTAGTTAGTTTTATTTCCTGTTGTGTGTGGTTCAGATGCGAGAGAGTCTAAGACGAGAGGTAAGAAACTGCGCATCACATTGTGACCGCTCCTCGTATTCTTTATCAATCTGCATTTTAGATAGGCACTTGCATATCATACTTAAAGTTAAAACCACAAAAATATATACGGTGGATCGGGCCGCAACCGGTAAAACCTTTTAATTTTTGTTACTTGACCTATAGTAGCCGGACCGTAAACCGGACGGATTCCCCATACCAAATAGTCACGGGCTAGTTGGGAACATTGACTGGGGAGAATCCCTTGCTGTTGTTTCCTGCGATTTTCCAGGCCTCAACAGAAGGAAATATTTAGGAAAGGAGAGTTGAGATGAACAAGGGGGGAGATAACAAACTGTAGACGAATTTCCGCCGAGGAAATATGCTCAGACTTATGTTTTTCTTTGATAAAGGCGGATGGATTAAATTGCAGACAATATCTGGCATCAGATGGATTGGGGAACCAGAGCAATGGCGAACATAGATTTCGCCATGCAGACATGCACAAATAAATTAAATTTTTGGATTGGAAAAATCGAGTATGCTCCGCATGTTTCAATGGTTGAGATTGATGGTGTTGTAGATTGACAGCGGGAGTGGATTTCGCCACCTCAACTTGCATGAATAAATTAAGTTTTCAAATTGAAGAAATTAGGTATGCTTCCCATGTTTCGATGATTGAGATGTGATGAGGTTGCAGATCAACGGTGGAGGTGGATTTCGCGAACTCAACATGCTCAAATTAGTTAAGTTTTCCAATTCACGAAATATTGTACACCCCGCATGTTTCGAAGGCTGGGATTGATGATGTGAAAGATCAACGGCGGAGGTTCTTTTCGCAAAGTCAACAAGAATGGATAAATAAGCCTTCCCGATCTGCAAAATACGATAGGCCCAATGAAGATGAACGATGAAGATCAACCAAGGATTTAGATCTACGGTGGAGGTTCATTCCGCAAGGTCAACAAACGTGGATAAATGAGCCTTCCAGATTTGTGAAATACGATAGATCCAGCGAGGATGAACGGTGGAGATTTGAGCCATAAGATCGACGGTTGAGATTGACCCCGCAAGAATCAATGATGCAAAAGAAGTCAAGTAGAAAAGCAAAATATAGAAGGTGGATAAGCGATTCCGTCATGTGTTAAGTTTTCCGAGTTCCGTAGTCTGCAACGGAAGGCGGAAAGTCAAATTTTCATGTTAGTTAATTTCTTAAAACTTAAGGATGAATGATTATGAAGGTTATATCCAAACTTCATGTGAAAGAAATTATATTTGAATTTTTTTTTATATGTGCATTTTATTTTTAGGTTATTTGGGTATGTTACATATGGTATCAGAGCTATAGGTTCCAACCCTGTCACCATTTGGGAACATCTAGTTTCGCTGCATTATGAAGAAACTTTGTTCTAACCATAAAAGTTTGTTTGGAATGTTTAAAACAGAGCTACAGGTTTCAACCCTATCTCCTTTTTGGGAACATCTAGGTTCCTCTGAAGCACACCAAGCTAACAACTACCTTTTTCTCAGTGATAACCATGTCTTTCTTAATGAGTCCTGGTTATGTACTCTGGTTGGGTAGTAAATTGATGGATTTTGATCAAGGTATTCTAATGGGTGTATGATGATTGGTGATTTGAATGATGTACTACAAGGGATGCTTGTATGGCAATTGATGCAGGTATGGTTGTCTTTGGTGGACATTACATGATTAATATAGGACTAAAATAGGTTAAGATATTAGGAATTGATGATCATGTATGGATAAGGGTCATTGTATGACTGATTTTAGTTGATGAGTAATGGATTCTTGAATGATTTCGCAGAAGAATTATGCTTTGTGATGAGGTGAAAAGTGATATGTTGTTATGACCCTTGTTGATTCTCAATTAAATGGGAATTGTTGCATATAACTTAGCTTGGACTGTTGTAGTATTTTAGGTGATTTGTGAAGATAGTTTCCTTGTGACCCCCACTAGAAAGGTATCTGGTGGCAGTATTGAAGGGGCACTAGAAATAACTTAGTGTTACTTTCGCTACTGAAAAGTAAGTACTAATCGTGCAACTGGTTAAGCATGACTCAGGTAGCCTCATTGAAGATTAGCTTCAAATACAAGAGGGTTCTGGATCAACAATCAATCACTGCAAGGATCGATGGTAAACAAAGCCTAAGTACGTGCCTATGTGGAAGGTTAAGATCGTGGTAGAACCAGATCTATAGTTGCGGAGAGATTACGCAAGTTAAAACTACAAACGAGATAAGTTGTTATTCCTCATTGATGTGTTTGAGGATCGTGTGGTGGAGATATGAAGGTGTGAATATAAAAGACCTGAAGGAATTTTGCAGGGTGAAAAGAAAGGAGGATAAAAAGGCATTGGGTTGCGAAATTTGAAAGTTATCATTGCAAAAGGGATTAATATCAACGGACAAGTTTAATCCCCAAACATATCAACGGTTGAAAACTATTTCGATGGGAGAACTAGCGTGGACAAATAAAATTTTGTCGTGCATGATAGGAAAACTGCGTAAATGATGTGTCCCCTACCTATTGGACATCATGCTCAAAGATTGGAGGTATGAAAGTCACTTATGGAGAGCGATGGTTTAAAAGGGCTCACATATTTCAACGGTCAGGATTTGCGCGAAGAAACATCAACAATTGTCAGTTCATTTTGCTAATTAACTAGAAAGGGAGTTAACAACACAGGCTAGATGTGGAATTCTCATGAAATCCAGTTCATCACAGACTTGAAGTATTCTCTGCGTTGAGCGTTAGAGGGGCCATTGGCCAGGTTGATCAGATTTAGAGGTTCGACTAAATTTAGAACCTGACTAAATCATGAATCAGTCCATTTAAACACTGTTACCAAGGAACCTGTCATTAAGCTTAGTAAATTCGGGTGAGAATGATTGATTGAGTCCTTTTGATCAGTCCACACGAAGGTCATGTTTGACAGAAATTGGAAAACCCAGTTTAAAAGATAAGTCGACTCTTCTCTTGCCAATGTGTTAGTATTTTAGGAATTCCATGTACATAAACTTTGGAATAGGAATAGTGGGAGATAGGTCAGATGCATATGCACTAGTAGGCATATAAATAGATATGGCATAGTGCAAGTGAAGATGTTTTGCATACATGCAAAATTGCATAATAGTAAAAATAATGAGGTTTTACATATGCAATGAACCACTACTGATAATTATTGTTGTCTATGATATTATGGTCAATGGAAATAATTGACCAAGGGCAATAGAGGCATGGTTGAAGATGTTGGTGATATCATGCAGATGACCAATAGCCTGGTGAAGAAAGGCTAGGACAACAAATATTTGATAAATAGGTTGGTTTAGGATTGTGTAACCCCTGGTAAGAGACCAATCAATCAGATAACATCTAAGATCAATATGATTTGTTTTATACCACAAAATACTAGCAAGATGGTGTCATCGATTAAATCCATTGCAATTATGGTGGACCGTAGTAGATAATTGATAATGTCAAGAGCATGCTATGTAAGCATGAGAATTTCCAGTTCTGAAACCAATATATATCTACGATAAATGAAAGTATTGATGCTATACAAATCCATGATATAAAGGTTGTGATAGTTGCAGGTACCTAGATCTGATAATGGAAATGATACGAGAAGGACATTCTGTGTATAAATTTGAATCAATTGTATAAGGAGGAAGGATGTACTTGGGGTACATAGCTTTTCCCCCCCGGCCAGCCAGCCACCGGTATGCATCACTGGGGATGCCCAGGTGTAAGACATCTGGTTAGACTTCTTTCCGCACACATTCACACCACATAAGGGGACTGTCACAAGAGAGGGGGATCCGTGAAGTGAATAACCCCTAGGTATTATGGTGTCTGGAAAGGAAGTGTCTGATCTTGGTAAGCTAGAGATGCTAGTGAGCACCCAAAAGAGGTGTTAGGCTCTAGAACATAGCTTCCATGGAGCACCCAAGGAGGTGTTAGGTTCTGTAATATCAGTTAAGTAATATATATGCAGGTTGAGTAGGTCGCATGTGAACTTGTAGTTCCATGAGGAGACAACCCTCATGTATATATATTCATGTCAGAACTTCTGAAAGAAGAATTCATCCAAGGAGCGCTTGGAACTTTGATGCCAAGGTATGTGTGAGTGCATACAAGATGCATTTTGTGAATGCATGGTTGTGATAATACTTCATTGCAAATTCTTTAATAGCTAAAATGATAGAATTATCGGTAGTTATGAGATCATTTCATGAACTGCTATGAATACAAGGAAAATAATTGCATGGAAAAGGTAGTCATGTTTGATTCAATGCTCTGCTGAAAGGAAAAATTTGTATGGAGTATGATTGCGTAATTATGAGTATTGGAAATTTATATTATTTTCATAAGTAAGGTGAAAATACCTGGAAATTTTAATGATGCGTATAAAGTAGCTGTATAGTATTGCGCATAGCAATTTTGAGGATCATTGTAATTCCTGGGATGAAAGGATGGTATGCAGGGATGCTCACAATTGCTTGGATGATTGGAAGTTTTAGATTGCAGTTAGTGTGGGTATGTCCCATAAAATAAATACAAAATCTACCATGTGAAAAGACCAAATGTTATAAGAAGGATCTCATGACGGTGAAATCTAATTTATGCACAGAACAAATTTGTAAATTTTGGTTTTGAAATTTTCTTATTCTAGAATTGTGTTAAGATGATATGCTATGTGTGGATGTCCAAGTTTTGGGCAGTAGTTGTAAGTAATAGGGGTAAGAGATTCCACTTTCCAGAGCCAAACGATATGAGGATGGCCTCATGACTGCGAAATCTAATTCCCGTAGGAGAGAGAATTGTAAATTCATCATTTTATTTGATCCATGATATTGATCATTTGAAGTTAGGAAACATGTCAGGTAAGAGACTGCAGAAAAATAGATATTTTGGTCTTCAGGAGACAAACAAAGGACAAGGACCTTATGTTTGGGAAATTTAACTGTTGTATCAAATAGATCTGAAAAATTTATGACGGAAATTTCCTTATGGTTACCTCTCATGTGAATTGCATGTTTGTATATCATGCATGGGAGATCATGAGGAAAACATGCCCTTGGGGCAAATGTTTATTATTGAGCTGAAATTGCCAATAAGTATTCGATTGTTTAGCACCTTCTCGTTGAATTTTATGTGATTATACATGCATGATGTTGCAGGTTTGCAATTGTTAATTTTAAATGAGATGCACAAACCTCCTTATGCAGGACACCCTGGTTACCAAAAGGCGATAACAGCCCCCGGAAGCAAATATTTTGGCCCATATTAAAGGTAGAATTAATTAATTATCTATCTAAATGCTTTGGGTTTCAACAGGTGAAGATTGAACATCGATATCTAGCAACTTTTTTATAAACTTTGCCCATTCCTGGGGAAATGGTAGGTAAAATCCTTGGATTTAAACAAAGGACAAGGACCTTATGTTTGGGAAATTTAACTGTTGTATCAAATAGATCTGAAAAATTTATGACAGAAATTTCCTTATGGTTACCTCTCATGTGAATTGCATGTTTGTATATCATGCATGGGAGATGAGGAAAATAGGCCCTTGGGGCAAATGTTTATTATTGAGTTGAAATTGCCAATAAGTATTCGATTGTTTAGCACCTTCTCGTTGAATTTTATGTGATTATACATGCATGATGTTACAGGTTTGCAATTGTTGATTTTAAATGAGATGCACAAACCTCCTTATGCAGGACACCCTGGTTACCAAAAGGCGATAACAGCCCCCGGAAGCAATATTTTGGCCCATATTAAAGGTAGAATTAATTAATTATCTATCTAAATGCTTGGGGCTTCAACAGGTGAAGATTGAACATCGATATCTAGGAAGTTTTTTATAAACTTTGCCCATTCCTGGGGAAATGGTAGGTAAAATCCTTGGATTTAAACATGATCTGATTATGGTTGTAGCAATAGAATAAGTTAAGAAAATTGCTCTTTTACTTCTGTAAAGTCAACTTACGAAGTTGTTAACATTGCAGAGATACTTCTTGAAAGAGGTATTCTAACTTCGTGGAGTACCAAGGAGAGTAAATTTATATCCAGAATGTGAAATTTACATCAAAAGCTTTGAAATATTTGTTTGCAGGATTAGATACCAACATGAAATAGATGGAAAAACAAAATGAGTAAGTAAAGTGAGCAAGAACATGCTAAAATAAGAAGTCTATGTGCAAGGCTGTACAGGAAGAAAGTCGTACTTAGGAATTCAAGGGAGTTTCAAGAAGCTACGGAAGAAGACTAAGAACACTGTGGACAGTGTTACAATAAGGGGGAAAGGGTGTAATATACCCCAAGTTATAAATTTTATTTGTAATATTTTGAAAAGACTATTTTATTTTTTGTGATTGGAAGACCTAGAATATGCCTATTAGTCCTTGGAGGAAAAATGTAACTGAAACATCATGCTGTAATAAAAAATCTGAATGATAGGGACAACCATGTTGTATGAGGAAATTATGCATGCGAGAGTGGGGGACGTGAAGAATAAGTCTCAGGGAGGTTACACTAGGCATAGGAATGCCAGTATGGTGCTAGAACCACCCTGGGGAAATCAAGGATGGAACAACAACGAAAATTCCTCAAGGAATTGGTCGTTAGCTGGAGAAGACCTAGACAAAACAAAAACTATAAATAAGGAAGCATATGCTAGGAGGCTAACACCCGCTAAGTATGTTGGAACCAGGAATACTTGCTGCGTGAGCACTCTATGTTAGGAAAGTGATTTCTCACTGGAGAACTGGACTAAGTTTGACTATCACCACTCTTGACATGCATAGTTTAGCTCGAGGGTGATTGAGGACGGAGAGATCTGTGTCTAATATATGAGTGGGTGGGACGTGGATGTTCCCTTTTCATCGCAACTCATTTACAACCAGGTTTCATCACTGAGGTTTTGTTCCTGCTATTTTATTGAACTATGGGTATGTGGTTTATGTGAAAATATGTGTTTCATTGTCAAGGAAATGATAATTAGTAGCTTTTGTTTCATCGTTGAAAATCATGTTTATGAACTATTGTTTTCATGATTTGTTGTTGGATGATGGCGCCTTGTATTGGGTAAATGGCAACTAAAATGGTGTAATAGTGCTTTGTAAAGAATCACTAGTTTATTGCATGATTTCCTTGACTGATGAGATTAGGGCATGTCTGTAAATGCATGTTTGTATGCTTCTATGTTTCTAAAAGGATAAGAGAATGCCCTTTAGTATTATTGATGAAATGTATGGTTAATGAATGGGATGTGCTTATATGATTAATATTGTGTCGGTTATGTAGATTGTTAATGGTAGGATATGCGCCTACACTGTTTTCCATCCCTTGAAACTCATAGGCTGACTTAGTTCTTGGAAAGGATGATCCTTATCTATTTGAATGACTATGACTTGCTGATATTTTTGGTGTCATAACGTGTTGTAAAGCGTTACTTGCATACTATTTATCTCCATTGATTTAAACAACCAAGATATTTATCCCTGTGGGGAGGCTTGATCTTTTTTCTGAAATTGAACCATCCTCGGCTTAATGAAGATAAAAAACTGTAGACAATGCTGCTAAGAAAAGATGCTCAAACTTAAGATTTTTGGAAGTGGCAAAAGGATTAACTTGCAGAAAGTATCTGTCGTCGGATGGATTGGGGAATCAAATCAACGACGGACAGATATTTCACTTAGAAAACCTGCATGAATAAATTAAGTTTTTGGATTGGCGAAATCGGGTACGCTCCGCATGTTTCGTGTGGTGGAGATCGATCTTGGAGAAGATCAACGATGATAAGGACATTTCGTCGAAGAAAGAGCGAGGAAGATAAAGGAGGGGTTGGGTAGTGAAATCAAAAGTGATCGCTAGAGTTTAAAACCGAGATCTACGACCGAGATTGATCATAAAATAGATCGAAGCTCCACAACAATTTCGCTGGGAGAAGTTGCGTGTTTTAAAAAAACTTTTGATGTGCGCGAAATCCTTATGGAATGCACTTCATAATTTTTGAAGTCCACCGTTGATTTGGTGGGGACACTAATTGAACAATCAATAAGCCATTTCATTGATTCAACTAGCAAGTTGATTAACAACAGAGATCAGGTGCAAAACTTTTATCCAAAGGAATTTGTTACAGGATTGAGTCGGCCTAAGTGAGTTTGATGACATGTCGGTTACTTTGTTTAAGCACCAGGGTATTTGTTTCCTGTGGAGGCTTTAGCTTGGTTATGGGTTGACCCTCCCAAGCTTAGTGAAGTTCATGGATAATACTTATTGTTTTGGATTGAAATTTGTTACACTTACATCTACACCCTTTCCCTATGAAGGTTCATACCTGTGAAGGAAATATTTAGGAAAGGAGAGTCAAGATGAACAAGAGGGGGGAAATAAAAAAACTATAGATGAATTTTCACCGAGGAAAGATGCTCAGAATTATGTTTTTCTTTGATAAAGGTGGAAGGATTAACTTGTAGACTATATCTGGCATTAGATGGATTAGGGAACCAGATCAACATCAGACATAGATTTCACCGAGCAGACATAGATCGACGGTGGGAGTGGATTTCTCCACCTCAACTTGCATGAATAAATTAAGTTTTTAGATTGACGAAATCAGGTACACTTTGCATGTTTCGACGACTGAGATGTGATGAGGTTGGAGGTCAACGACATAGGTGTATTTCGTGAACTCAACATGCACGCATTAGTTAAGTTTTCCAATTCATGAAATTTGGTACGCCCCGCATGTTTCGATGGCTAGGATTGATGATGTGAAATATCAATGGTTGAGGTTCATTTCGCGATGTCAACAAGCATGAATAAATAAAAATTCCCGATCTATGAAATATGGGAGGCCCAACGAAGATGAACGGTGAAGATCAACCAAGGATTTATATCTACGATGGAGGTTCATTCCGTGAGGTCAACAAGTGAGAATAAATAAACCTTCCCGATCTGTGAAATACGGGAGGCCCAACGAAGATGAACAGTGAAGATCAACCAAGGATTGATATCTATGATGTAGGTTCATTCCATGAGTTCAACAAGCGTGGATAAATGAGCCTTCCAGATTTGTGAAATACGGTAGATCCAACGAGGATGAACGACAGAGATATGAGCCATAAGATCAACGGTTGAGATTGACTCTGCAAGAATCAACGACATAGAATAAGTCAAATGGAAAAGCGGAAGACGGAAGGTGGATAAGCGATTTCATCTCGTGTTATGTTTTTTGAGTTCCACAGTCTGCACGAAAGGCGGAAAGTCAGATTTTCATGTTGGTTAACTTCTTAAAAATTAAGGATGAATTATTATGAAGGTTATAGCCAAACTTCATGTGAAAGAAATTATATTTGAAATTTTTTTTATATGCACATTTTTTTTCCAGGTTATTTGGGTATGTTACACCAGACCCAAGCCAAAAAGAACCACATCATCCACAAAGAAGAGATGAGTAAACACAACAGAAGGGGATATAGTTACCCCACTAATCTTACCAACATATTTAACAACCTTTATCATAAAGCTTAAACCTTCAATAACCATAATAAAGAGTAGAGAGGATAGTGGAAAACCCTAGCGTAGACCCCTCAAGGATGAGAGAACATCAGTCGGAGAACCATTGACGAGGACAACAAAACAAGCTGAAGAGACATAGGCCATAATCCAATTTGTAGTCATCATCGAAAGACCATATTGCAATAGCATCAGCCTCACATAACCCCAATCAACACGATCATAATCCTTATTCAGATCCATCTTTAAGATGAGTGGCTTGAGCTTCTTCACTTTAATCAAATGTAGGAATTCCTGTGTGACCCCAACCGCTTAAAAAATCGGACGATTCCTTAAGAAGCTGAACTGTTCCAATGATAAATTTTCAACCAATAAAGGCTTGATGCGGTTTGCGATCATCTTCAAAATCACCTTATAAACAAGATTGCATAGGGAGATAGGACGAAATTCCTCGAAAGTAACTAGTTTGTCTCTTTTGGGACTCAAAGTGATAAAGGTGGCATTAATATCCTTAGAAATAAACCCAAGCGATCTAGTGGAATCCACAACAGCCACAAGATCTTTAGTAATGGGGTCGAATAATGCCAGAAAAAATTCAACCGTCCAGCCATCTAGGCCTGGACTCTTATATTTTGCGAAAGCCTTCAAAATGCCCAAAATCTCCAGCCTAATGACCGACCTATCAATATAAAAATCCTCTTTCGGAGAAAAAAGCAAAGGATACTATTGTACAACCTTCAACTAATATGAAATCAATGTAGTCCCTAGATCCTTAAATAACATAGAAAAGTGTCGGATGGCTTCACTTTTAAGATCTTCTTGTGAATGAATATGCTTACCAAGGTTACTGTATATATCCAAGATCGAGTTAGCATTACGCCTAGCTTTGGCAGAAGCATGGAAAAATTTGGTATTTGCATCACCTTCCTTCAGCCAGATAGCTTGAATTTTTAATCGCCAGGAAACTGCCTCTTTTGTCAAATTAACCCTCTTGCGCGATTCCAACAGTGCGATAGTATCGATCTCCTCTCGGTTCAAGATCCCCGCATGAGCTTGTAGAAAAATATTCGGTATATCATGAGAAATATCAATCAGGTCCCTGACATCCTGAACCTTCATTTATTTATCCTAGATGTACACAACATATTTTAACAACTGCAATTTAGAGCTAATTCTAAAGAGTGCATCATAGGATTCATCCAAAATAAATGATGGCCATAAAGAATGTACCAACTTCACAAAACCCACATCCTTAAGCCATGATGAATTGGATTTAAATGGAAAATCTTTGAGAAGAAGCATTCATCTCAACCTGGAAGATAATAGGCATATGGTCAGATACGATCGATTGAATAGACAAAGCCTGATACCTATCCATTAGATTTGGCCAAGTATTAGAAATAAATACCATGTCTAGTATTTTAGAAACACCAGCAGAACCCACACACCCATTCCTCCAAGTAGGTAAAAGCTTGTTAGGAGCCACATCCACCAGGCCATGACGCTGGAAAAACTGACCAAAAAAAGGTCCCTATGGGTCCAGTTGGGCAGTCTCTCCCCACACCTCTGGAGCTGGAAGTGTAAAGTTAAAATCACTAGCCATAATAAGGTTAGTGGCATCAAGGATACCACTAGACTCCACCATATTCCAGAAAACTTCACGATTACAATAAGGACCATAAACATTAAGAAAGGAGATTGGAAAATTGAATTCCCTAACAGACCCCTCCAAAAAAATGCCCACACAGGTCTTAAAGGCTTTGAACTAGACAGTATTAGGGTTCCACCCCGAGATCAATCCTCTGGACAAACCAACGACAGAGGTAGCACAAAAATACCAGGCCGGTCTAATAAGAGAAAAGGCCTAAATGGCCCGATCACACTCACACATAGTTTCTTGGAAAAAGACCACATCCGGTGAATCCAAACCCACTAAAGCTTTGAGGGTCCTAATTTTGGGTGGCCCTCCAAACCCACGAATATTTAGGGACATGAGCTTCATCAAGGAACCTCTGAAGCAAGCTTAACAAATATTGTAAGTGCTTGAGAAGATAAACAACAACCCACGGGTGACCCTTTCCTAGGAGCCTCCTTAATGCGTTGAGAGATGGGGACAAAAGCAGACTCAGTCACCTTGAAAACAGGCCTAAACCCCTCCCCAACGACCCCATATTTCTTCCCTTTCTTATCCTTTCAAATAGTGATGTTAAGATATTGAATAGAGGAGACAGGGATATCAAACTTCATCAGATTATTAGAGGGAGGACCTCAGAGAGGCGTCTTTAACAGATAACACCTCCGTAGGACTACAAGGTTCCACAATACCCGACCCCACAGAAGCAGAAAGTGAAGGGAAATGGTCAGTAGAGGAGAGATTAGACACCACCCCACTAGAAGGTTCCTTCATAGGTATAGTGCCAATACCACCAATAGTCACCAAGTTCGGATCCCCCACCTCAAGGATTTCACCCCCCAACAAACCACCAAGTTCCAAAACCCCCAAGGATCCTGTCCCACTCAAAGGTTGCCCCACATAAGTCTCGTCACCACCAGGGTTAGGGTAGAACACAACAATACCATGCATCGCCTCCACTGAGTCAATGAAACTCACCTCCCCTTTAGAAAGACCTTCATAATCAACAGAGGAAAAGAGAGAGAGGAACATACCTGGAAAAAATGGTTCCGGAGATAAACCCATCAGGGGCACCCTCACAGCAAGAGACTCATCATCATAAGCCAACAAAGGACTCCTAGAAACCCTAATCAAGCTGGGACACTTCAATTTGACATGTCCAGTCTCCTGACAAAAGTGGCATGTGAACGAAATGTGCCTTTAGTCCAGCCGTTGGGACAAAACATGTTTGCCCCAGATGATATCCAACTCTATTAGAAGCCCCTGCGAGACATCCAAATCTACTAGGACAAAATCCATTCTCTTATAAAAATCCCTAAGTGCCACCTCATCCACCGCCACGAAGCAACCAATCGAGTTAGCGATGCCAACCAACATCTGCTTGTTCCAAAACTGATAGGGACGAGCGGGCAACAACACCCACAAACACTTCATTATAATCTCATGTAGAGGATTGAAGTGGATGTGCAATCGACTCAAAACCAAAGACCCCAGCCCAAATGGCCACAAACCACTAATTAGTATTTTAACAACATCCTCCTCCTTCAAAAAAATAAAAGCGAACCAACCATTAACTAGCAGACGAATAGTGGGCACACAGTCGAGAATGGGATTCCACTGCTCAGTCATCCACGGAATTAGAGCCTCCTGATTGATATTCTGGTATTCCAAGCACCCAACAATTGTGGCAGAGGGAGACCACCTTGTCCATTGTCATGTCCACCCCCAACACAGATTGTCTCTTACCCAAAAGAGCTTTGCAAACCTTGGCTTGTCGGTGAGTCCTAGCCCGAGCACCCGATAAACCCTAGGGCTGAGTGAAAACCAAACCTGACGCCCCCTAAAAACTGCAGTCAAAACGGTCCTAAGGTTTGGTGTCGAGTACACATCCAACTGGCCATCGACCTGAGGCAACTGAACATCCTGCCCCCCATGTCACTCGCATTCAGATAAACCCAACCAAGCCATAGACAAAACCCAGGTCTGCTAGCAACCTTAAAGGATGAGACAAACTGACCCAGACCTAGAAGAAAATGCAGGAAGACACAAAAAATAAAATACTGACAGAAACCCTAATAATAACAAAGAGCCGGAGAAAAGTAAAAAACTCCAAGAACAACCTGTTTCGCACAATGTAATACTTGTACAATGGAAGAGACATAGGGTATAGCTTTAAAGTTGTATTTATGAATTTAGTATTTAGTATTTGAAAGTCTTTTAATTTGGAATTAAAAAATTATAATTAAATTAAATGAAGTAAATGTATCGTAGAATTAGTCGTGAAGTGCTTAATATTTATTAAAAAAATATTAAAAAATAGTTATAACTTTTTGTAATTGAATTATAGAAATTAATATATTAGAATTGTGTCTAGATTAAACTTTATTTTCGATTAAAAAATAATGGACGAAGGGTATAACTTTAAAGTTGTATTTATGAATTTAGTATTTAGTATTAAATCTTTTAATTTGGAATTAAAAAATTATAATTAAAATTAAATTAAATGAACTAAATGTATTGTATAATTAGTAGTGAAGTGCTTAATATTTATTAAAAAATAGTAATAAATTTTTGTAATTGAATTATAGAAATTAATATATTAGAATTGTGTCTAGATTAAACTTCATTTTTAATTAAAAAATAATATATTATTCTTAATTGAAAAATAATATATGTGTTAATTGTTTTGACATGGTTATTAAAAGAATATAAAAATAAATAATTAAAAATTAATTTTAGTTCATTTTTACATAAAAAAACATAATTTCTTTGATCAAATAGATTTGGTTTGGTATAAAATATTATTCATTACTTTTTTTTGAAATATTTTAATATAATAACTATACATGATTCAAAAACTTCAAACAAATATAAAAATAAAAATGTATATTTAACATAGTTAAAATAAGTAACTATGAAACATATAGAATACATGGTGTAATTCAAAATGTATTAATAGCCAATAACTTAATAATAAAACATAAATCAAGAAACATGTATAATATATGACTTAATTCAAAATGTATTAATTGCAAATAGATTAACAATAATTAAATAAAAGTAGATCACAAATAACAACTTGTATCGAAGGTTCCGGGAAAAAAAACAACTTGTATCGAAGGTACGATCACAAAGGAGATTGATTTTTTTATACATGATTTAAGTTGAAATTGTTTTTAGGTTTTATAGTAAGATTTAAAATGGTGTAACCTAAATTCTAGATGATTTGTACCCATTTTTGGGCGAATTTTCCAATCGAAATTCAGCCAAAATTGTTGAAATGGTAGTATCCAATTGTTGGAATTGTATAATAGGGGTGCTTTAGAGGTAATTGTGGGTGTTGAATCCATTTCTCTGCAATCGGAATTGTAATTTCAACAATGAAAATTACAATTTCAGCAACAAATCATGTGGTTGGATTCTGTCCAACTCACCAGATAAAGTGCAAATAGTCAACACTTTAGCTCACTCCATCTAAAATTGATTTCAATTAGTTAATAGCTCGTTTATTGATTTTGATTAGTTAATACCTCATTTATTATTTAAGTTGGAACTTTTAAAAAAATTTTTTTTCTTTATATTTTATAGTAAGATTTAAATTTGATTTTGATGAGTTAAGAGACAGTCATCCTCAGAAATAAGACAATATGTTAATGAACCAAGACCAAGGTATCGAGAGTGAAAATCTACCTTTTGAGTCAACCTACATCTTCCCTCAGTACAAGTTAACAACTCAATGATGATAAGTTTTGCTATTTTCAAAATAAATATACATGAACAACACAAATATTAAAAAAACATGAAATTAATTTTGGAATTTTTATTGGGTGTAAGTTTGATTCGTCAACGATATTTACTCCGAACAATCAAGGTATGGCCAAATTACATAATCCACTCAATCATTATATACAGACTTAACAAGAGCATCATATCACTTACAAGAATTAAACCTGAGTGAAAAAAACAACAATCATTCCTCCCAACTACTTAAGCTACATCCAATAAACATACTTTGATCTCATATTTGATTATAATTTTATTATAAAACTTTGTTTTTCAAACCAATTCCATGTTTTACAATATAAATTTGCTTTTAACTATCTAAAGTTTAACTATCTAAAATTTAAAAAATCCAATTTTTTTTCCAATACTATGAACATACCCTATAAAAACAATAAAAAAAAATTAAGTCCAAATCGAATCTAGAGAGAAATATCACCACTTGTTGGTATGTGCAAGAATCTTAAAGTCCAAATCCAATCTATAGAAGGGTGATATACATTTTAAATACCACCACCTTTTAAGTTGTGCAAGAGTTAACTATTGGAGGTAAAAACTCCAAGAGTCAACTATTGGAGGTAAAAACTCCACACAAGAAGCCCCATTCTATTGAGCAAGAGAACAGCCACCATTTGATTTAGGAGAGAAGTCGTGGACACATGTTCCACCAGAGTGGGTTAAGGGTCCCACCTCACTCAAGTATTCATTCTTTTTTTATGAAAATTCGTTAAGTCGTGGACACATGTTCCACCAGAGTGGGTTAAGGGTCCCACCTCACTCAAGTATTCCTTTTTTTTCTATGAAAATTCGTTGCACTTCTAACTTAAGTTCGTGGAAGAGTAGCAAATCGGACTTGTGGACGCATCACAAGTATACACCAAAAAAATCAAAATCTCATTTGACAAAGAAAGTTAACTTCAAATTCCATGCTTTTATGTATAAAAAATAAATGAATATAAGGGAATCATAAAGTTCGAAGTCTTTGAGTCTTTTGCATTTACATAATTTATTTAATAAATAAATTGGAAATAAAGAAAAGGAAATGCTCAAGTTTAAGTACTCATTAACTTTGTGTCAAAGAAGTGTATTCTTCATATTACGGTGCATTACTAATTGTCAAGTTGGGAAATGAGTAAACATGAGTCACCAGGTGGCAATGTCCTCGACATTTCATACATCATTGCAAGAGAATGTGTAACTTTGTTTTCAACTATTAAGTAAGCAAGTAAGCTGACTTGCTCTTCTTCTTCTTTTTTAATATTTATATAAATTTGAATTTGATTTCTCCGCTTTTAATATAAACAAAAGTAAAAAACATTAACATCTTTATAAAATATATAAATGTAGTGTTTTTTTTTATATTATACTAAATTTAAATATGAATTTTATGCCTTTAATATAAACCAAAAAATCATTAACATCTTTATAAAATATATAAAAGTAGTGTTTGTTATCATGATTAATCCATTTGTATGAAGGAACAATCAAGATGTATCCTTTTTCATGCTTAGAAAGGTTATCTTACCCCATTCAATTACACAATTAGACATGGGAATATTGTCTTGTTAAGGTGCCTTTTATTTTAAATCTCTTAAAAACTAACCTATCTCATACCTTACCTTCACAATTAAAGATCTATGAACTAAGAAGAAGACAATGATTAATTTAAACATTTTATCTTTTAAACATTATTTTTTCTTGTCTACCATGTATCATTCTTTTTTTTTAAGTATTTAAAAAACTGAACCTATCCCATATCCCAGTGCCCACACCTTACCTTCACAATTAAAGATCTACAAACTAACAAGAAAAAAATGATTAATTTAAGCATTTTATCTTTTCGAACAATTTTTTCTTGTCGACCATGTATCATTCTTCAAAAATTATAAATAATAGAGTTCGAGATTTTCTATTTTGGACACCATTATGAGAAAACATGTTAAGAATGAAGGATTAAAAACATTCATTAACAAATTTACGTATACATTCCATATAATCTTTTATGGGTCGAGATGTGTTTGATCTACTAATTCGGAAGGATATTATTCACAGTGGTAGCTTATGAGAATTACTGAAACACCTTATCTCAACAATCTCACCTTTCACACGGTGGTTTTTCTTTCGATGTGCAGACAAACTTTGATGGTGGACCTCTTATAAAAAAAAAGTGGCTTCCTTGTATATCTATTCCGATTTCGTAGTTTTCCATTCATTTTTGCATCGATTCAATCATCACAACCATTCAATCATATCTCTTCACGATTTACCCTAGAATCATTTGTTTCGTTGATACGCCTCCTTGTCACGAGCATTCAACTATCAATGTCCCAAATGGTGCATGTAACATAGTATCAATGCTACAAGTTCCAATTAGTCTTGGCTTGGCATCATCCTCGAATTGCAAAATGAGCCTCGAACTACAAAATAGGAAGCTTTTGTGAGACACACTGATTTATTTCGTCATGTGTATAATATCTACTCTTTGGGATATTTTTGTAAAGAAGTGAATTATCATAATAATATTTGGTGTCAAGATAATAATTGGTCCCAGTTCCTGCAAGTGAAATCATTTTTCTTTGTTATTAATTCGAGGTTGAGGGAATCATGTTCCGGTGCAATGGTAGATGGCCATCAAAATGGAAACAAATACAAATCCATTTAATGTCCTGCAAAATTTAGTCCAGGAATTCAATCAATATTTGACTGAGAGGAGCCATGTACCCACACTTTCCACTTGTAGTGCTTTAGTATAGGAAAGATCTAAAATGATTTGAATTAGTGTACAAGAGTGTTTCCACCATTTACAACTGGATTCATGGTTTGAGTGTTAGAGTCACCATGGTCGTTCGATCGAGTCATCAAAGAGCATTAAATTGTGTAAAATCGAGATATTTTCATAATCCCTCGTAGTGTGTGAAAACCCTAGGCCGTAGGTATTCTAGAAATATCAATAAAAGCACAAGTTCTAGAACCTTCATCCTCTACATAAACAAACCTCGAGTTGCATACTAGTCCCAAAGTGAGAGGGGTTCGTGTTTGAACTTTGGACGAACATAAATCCATCTAGATATTTTAAGCTCTAAGTGTAACTCAAACAAAAGCTGAATGATAAAAACAAGATCTTATGTTTCCAAGATGCAATTATTTATGAAGTCCAACTTTGAAGAGGAATTAAATGCATTATTCTTCTTTTCTTGCATCTCTGTTATAGTAATGGCTAGCCATTTCGTTGGTGAGGTTGGGTTTCATTTCCAGGATTTGTGCATTTGCAAGAATTAAAAATTGAGAGATTTGATCTTGTTTGCTTGTTATGGTCATCGTTTAATTGAACTTGTACTAGCTTCCACTAGTTTCCAATGTTGATGGCTCTATGTTTGACTACTTTCCTCCTTATGTGTTCAAAATGGTTATCACATTGAGATATCTGTGTGTGTTTGCTTGTTCAGAGTAGGGTCGCTTCCTTTCTTTGGATAGAAGGGATTAGAGAGTGGTGGTGGCGGCCTACCCAAGGAGGGAGAAGGGGAAAAATGAGTAGGGAATGATCATGGAAACACATGCATAAACCCGTTTTGGGATTGATCAAGGGTCACCTTATTATAACTTGGTTTATGAACTGGATTATGCCCTCTTGTTGCTCGCATGATTGCTTTTGGGGGTAGGTGAATAGTACGATGTGCAATCATGTCATTCAATTAGTCAAGATTTGGTTGTTTATTTTCAATACATAACCTCCATTTTCGATCATTTATTAGTTATAACTGGTATTCATTTTGTATTTCCTCCATCATCATTTTGTATCTTCTACTTTCGGCACTTAAACCAAAAGACTTAAAGATCAATCATAGCAATCATAAATGTTATATAGGGACAACCTACCCGAATGAGCACAACAAACCATTGAATCATCAAAGACTAGGTCTCTTACTTTCTTCAATGACCAATCCACCTATCTATCTAGTAATAAAAAAATACCATACGAAAAAGTAATTACGCTGTGAATAATTGCCATAAAAAAGAGATACACAAAATTGAAATTACATTAAGGATTAATGATTGTTAAGATAAATGCAAACCCTCTTCGAATTATAGTCTAGTAGCCTTGAAAAGACTTATAGTCTAACTAATTCCTTCACCGAATAGTTTAAACACGTAACAAAATAGTTTAAATCACGACCAGGCCTATGGATGTGAGGGTTACAATTCCCATCCTTAGAGCTTTAAAGATCATAGAAAACCAAAAATACAGGTGGGGTTTTAACTAATCTAAAGACCCTCGAAAGAATGAAAGGGTTGCTTGAAAAGTCGAAAATATTTAATATGCAGTAGAGTAATAAATGTTGCGACGGTAGCACTGTGGGTCGTTCGCCAGCAATACTCAGCCTGCTACAAAGCATTCAATGCGACTGCAGCAGGCATGTCAATCCTTGCATCTTAAATAGTTTCAATCCAAGGGTTGTGTTGCAGTTGCAACCTTTTTTCCCAAATTTGTAAAATTTTGGACCCTCCTTTTATTTTTATCTATCCTGGGATTGTTTGGTTTCCTGAAACCTGTCTTTCCTCTACTATAAATTTTGATCTTTTGAAGTCAGAAGTAAGGCCAATTGTTTTTCTTTTGTTTCGGGATTTGAATAATCTGGCACTGCCGTTGTCCAGCCAATGCATAAAGACTGTGGAGTTTGTTTTATTGCTCGAAGCTTAAGGTCTGATTTTTGATGATTTTTTTTATCGCTGTTGGAGGTTGAATGATGAGATGACTTTTTGTTTCCGCTGTGTCGGAGGTTGAATGAACTAATCTTTTCGTCGCGCAGCCGAAAATCCTTTAGTTTTATTTGAACACTTAACGTTTTTCTATGATTTTGTTTATCACTGTCATAAGTCTATTGATGAAGGAATCGGGGCATTAGTCCTCTATGCTGCCGCCGTTTTGGAAGGCAAGCGATGAACATTCCAATGTTTATTCCTATTTCTTGCCAATCAACGCTTTATCTCCTTTTTTGTTTTATTTTCTCAAACCTTTATTTTGACTGTCGGTGATCTTGTTTTTATCGCAATCGAAACAAGTTTCGAGATTGGATCAAAGGGCTTGTCCTCTATGTCACTGTCATTTCAAAAGGAAATTGATGAGAGGCTCTCTGATCACCGACGATTTAGTGGTTAACGTTTCTGATCTCCAATACATAACTGTTGCGACGTTAGTGGTTTGAATCGCTGACACTATGGCAGTGTTGAGGTCTGGGGACACATAGTGCTTAGAGATTCTGACCGCCAATGGTTTTATGATCCTCAAAACCTGGAGTTAGTTTATTGCCCGCCATTGCAGCTGCCTATGGAACTATCCACTCGAAGAATAGTTTTTTCCTCATCGATGTTGTAGTCGTTAACGGTTCCAATCGCTGATACAATCACAACGATAATAGTCGTTGGCATCATCGACACTGCGGAAATGTTAAGGTTTAAAGCTTCGATACTTAGCGTTAAGAGTCTTTGACGCCGACCGACTTAATAGTTTCATGGAACCCGTAGTCTGTCTGTAGCCTGCCGTTGCGGCTGTTAATTGAACTATCCTCTCAATGTTTAGAGCTGCCAACCGCCGATAGGTTTTTTTTTCCCCGTCTTTTTCACCAGGGGATTATATATGTGCAGAGCATTTTTTTTTGAAACCAACATTTTTGCTCCAGTCCTTGTTTTTGTATGCGTTTTGGTCTAGTTAGGGTTTTTTCCACGATGAGGAGCACAGTACAAAGTCTAGTGTAGCGGCAATGTGGTTCATGAGGAGTCTATTCTATCGAGGTTGTGATTTTGATTACAGACAGTGGAATCAGAGGGTTTAAGACACAAACTTACAGGATTTTCTTTGCATTGTCGTTTTTCTTTTCATGCATTAATACTGTGTATAGTTTATTTTTACAGAATGCATCTGGAGGAGGTAAATAGCTTGATATAGTTTTTGCTATTTTGGTAAAAGCTTAATGGCTTAAGAACATGCTATGTTTATGACAGAGAGTTGGTTGAAGAATGAATAAGAAGAAAGAAAGAGAGCCTCCGAGGAGGTAGCAAGGGAGGAAGAGATAAAGAAAAGAAAAGAAGAAAGTGAAGGTCTGAGATTAACAGGATCTCAAAAAAGATCAGCAGATTTCTGAGCAGATCGATAGCAGCAAAGGCCCAGGCTTGGAAAAAGTTCATCAGCGACCAAGCTGGTCCCTCTTCATAAAGTTCTCTTAAATTTTAATTTAAAATGTAACATATTGTATAAATTATGAGCACATACTACAAGACAAAATTTTGGAACTGAAAGGTTGGGGCATCCCAAAGGTCATCGAGGGGCAACCCAAAGGTTTTGCTTTTTTGTATAAATAAAGGAGTGTTTAGATGAAAGAAGGAGGGAGGGGACTTCTTTCGCAGACCATTTGTGAGAGTATATTGTAAGAAGAACTACTTCCTTTTACAATAAAGAATTACAAGTTTCTGCTAGAGAAAGTTTGGTGGAATGTTTCAAATGCTTTGCTATGGATCAGTTGAATGTGAACTATTTCGTTTTCAGCTTATGTCCATTAATTGTGAGATCGTTCTAACTTATTGAATCTCTGTTCATGTTATGAATGCACTCTAGTTTATTCTGTGAAATTTCCACTATGAGTAATGAAGGTTGTCATAAACAATAAGCTATCTTGTTGTTCATATTTCTATTAATGTTCATGTGTTTTGAAATAAGTAACAACTATCTGTAATTTTTCTTAATGCATGCACAAAAATACATTATTCATTGATAACTAAAAATTTTGCTCCCTAGGGATAGGTTATTTAGTTAAATTTAGTTTCTTGTTGTGTGTGATTTAGATGCGAGAGAGTTAAGACATGAGGTAAGAACCTGTGCATCACATTGTGACACTCCTCGTTATCTCTATCAATCTACATTTTTAGATAGGCACTTGCACATCATAACTTAAACACAAAAAACTAAAAATATACACGGTGGACCGGGCAGTAACCGGTAAAACCTTTTAATTTGTTACTTGACCTACAGTAGCCGGACTGTAAACTGGACGGATTCCCCATACCAAACAGTAGTGGGCTAGTTGGGAACGTTTATTGGGGAGAATCCCTAACTGTTGTCACCTATGATTTTCCAGGCCTCAATAGTTTTTGGTGCTAGAAGGAGGGGCACTAGTGCATGGCTGGCCGAGGAAACTCATTTCCTCAAAATTACTCCACCGGTGACAGTTCTTAAAGTAGTTTGTTTCACAAATCCACTCCTGAATATAAAGAGAAAGGGTAGCTGTATATTGTATATGACGAAGTGGTTGATGATTTAAGAAGAATCATTAGGGCATATGCAAAAAAGATTGGAGGATCACCTATCATTTCTGTCTTACCTAGAAGAGAGTATCAGAAGAAATATCACCCTAAATTAGAAGACTCAGTGTTGGTAGAAGATCTTGAAGAATTGTTAGAAGCATCCTTACAGGAATTTGACCAGCCTTTGAATCAATTGGACCCAGATTCACCTTACTGTTCACCTTGTCGGACCCCTGTTCAGTCACCACCTCATTCTCCACTCAGAATCATGGCTCATGTAAATGAAAACCAACCACCTCCACTGCCTTCTTGGAAAGCTAGGTCACCTTTAAATTTGACACCTCCCCTGCATGATTTGCCTCAAGCTTTTGACAAGATGTTACCCAAGTTTGAACCAGGTGAAGGAGTTTTGGTAGATGATCATTTACAAAGTTTTTACTTGGCTATAGAAGGATTACGAGCTAGGGACCATGAAGATGTAGTGTGTATATTTTTTCCCCACACTCTGAAAGGTAAAGCAGCCTCATTGTATTTTGAACTTCCTGCAAATTCAATCACAGATTGGAACACATTTGAGAGAATGTTTAGAAGTAAATATGCACTTTAGAAAACTCATGTAGCCTTGATGAAAGGGTTATGTGCTCTAAAGAAAGAAAGAAAAGAAAAAGTACATGATTTCACTCAAATATTTGTTGCTTACCTAAACAATTTTACTGCATTAAATAAGCCATCTGAAAATGCTCTAATAGAATACTATACCTTAGCCCTTGGGCCTGATCTAGCCATGTTTGCCAAGATATCAGTCAAACCTACGTTATCAGAAACTTATGAAGAAGCTGAGAGGGTAGAGGCTGAGATGGAGAGCATAGAAAATTATCTTGTGCAGTCAGAAGAAAAAAATTTTGGAGGTAAGAAACCTTTATTACTGACTAAGCCTAAGGATGAGCAGTCACAGGATTTTGAAGGGATGTTGAATATGATGCAAAAGTTATCTAATAGAGTGATAGATTTAGAGAAATATAAAGAGGATCACAAATCATATAAGCCTTATTATAAGAAAAAGGAAGACAACAGTCAAACTAATCCTCCTCCACATAGTCCTTCAGTAATGAATTTAACTGATGTAGGCATGTATAATTTTTGCACTTTTCATTAGCAGTCTCATTCTGATAAGAATTTCCCCTAATGGATAAATTCTATGACACTGGTAATGAATCAATTATTGGACTCCAAATTAACATAAATTGATAAGGAGGAAGAAAAGGATAATCAATCCACAGAAAAACAAGAGGAGGATACTCTGGTTTTATGGGACTATGTCTCAATGTTTGATACAGAAGAGGAAGATTCTCTTAAATAAGAGGAAACATCAGAAACCAATGTGACAACAAGAATTCAGATTTTGTTAAAATAAGACAATTCAATACTTCCAAGATCAAGAAACTTCAAGAAAATATGAAGAAAATATAGAAGAACACTACAACTGTTAAAATACCCGAACTTACCATTTCAAGTCAAGATCCAAAGATGATTAACATACCTGTTAAGCATGTTTCGATAAGATTGATAATGTCAAGAGAAATATCAAAGAGCATGCGATGGGGTATGATATTGTGGAAGACATTAAAAAGGATAAGGCAAATATCTCATTGTTTGAAATGTGTAATGTACCTCAGCAGAAAGAGAAATTGTTAAAAGCACTTGAAGTACCAGAAGAAGAGCTTCCCACTGACAACCAACCTGAAGAAGAAGTTGGTCAAGCAAGTGTGGGAGATAATTCTAAGTTTAAAACCCCGCCATTTCTCCTAACTTTTGAGATTTTCAACTATAATTTGCACAACTGTTTAGTAGACTCAGGGGCATCAATCAATGTTATGCCACTTTCAGTATGCAAGAGAATTAATGGACAGCCTAAACCATCCACTTGGCAAGTTATTCAATTAGACAGGACAGCTGTGAAAGTAATTCGCTTATCTAGAAATGAGAAGGTATGTCAGTACATTGATATTGTAGTAGTAGACATACTTGATTTTTATGGACTTGTTTTGAGTCGAGACTGGCCTGCAAGGCTAGATGGATACTTCGCATTAGATTGGTCACATTTGTGGTTGCCTCATAAGGGAAGTCCCAATCAGATAAAAATATTAAGAGAGCCTCAAATGAAGTACAATGTTACTCAGTTGGAGGGAAAACATGAACCAGTGAATTCTATGTTGGGAAATTACTTCATTGAATTGGAACTGGGAAATTACCAAGATGAAGAAGCCAACAGTACACCAGACACCCAACCCGATCTCCTTCGATTTTCACGTGCTGATGAGATTGACTATAAAATAGTAGATTTAGTTTCTGATGTAGTTTTTAATTCAAGTTCGGTAGAACTAGATAATGGGTAGGCCTTTTCAAATTGCAGCCAATCTTAGCCCCTCAACTCACAAGTTGCTAGATTTACAGGGGCGGGAAGAGAACTTACTAATTAATGGTTTAGTTCTCAAACTTTATTTGTCTTGATTTTTATTTCTTGGTTATCTTGTACATAAATAAACTGATTACTTTGTTTTGTTTTGATTTGTTTATTTTGGTTTATTAGGGTTTAATTGATTTTAATAAAGAAGCACAACTTTTGGTTGCATGGAGTTCATCAGAATTCTAGATTAACTAAAATCTTTGATTATAAGATTGTGTACTATTCATTTATTTGAAAATTCTTCTTCTAGTTTAGCAATTTTCCTAAATGGCTATGAACACATTGAAGTCCTACTTAATCCTTGTAAAATAACTCAGTATCAAAAGGTTTGGAATACTATTTTGAGGATCCATCCATCTCACATTAAAAATGTCTTAGGGGGTGACAACAAAATACCCATGGAGAGGAAGCATGGTAAATAGTATATTATATTTAAATGATCCCATGCCAAGATGTGAAAGCCAAAAGGAAAATAAGAGTCAAAATCTCCTAAGAAAAGCAATATGTATCAAAACAAAGTACTGAACCATATTATCACAAGATTGCCAAAGTTCTTCTCCATCCGTGAGATGAAAATTAATTACATCTATCACACAAAAGGACACTATGGATAGAGGAGCCTGAATACAAATTTCAGAAAGAAGGCAAAAAGGAGGACTCAAAAGAAAGGACAAAAGTCCAAAAGCACAAAAGTGCAAAATGGCATGGGAATGAGGAACAAATGAATATTTCTATTTACCATATGTTACAATCCTATGGTGTCCAAGCTGGGAGCTACTTGAAGACAGAGGTAAAAAATGAAATTCATATCCCTGGTCTCAAAAGAGTTATTTAGACTTTGAAATCTTAGTTTCCATTTTCCCTAAATCGGACTATCATCAATGATTAAAAGTACATACATCTTCCATTTGGGAAATATAGACATCTAGAAGAATTCAACATATTGGTATTTATTGTTAAACAGTCTGTTACTTAAAGAAGAAATTTTCCAGAGATCTGCGTTCACCAGGTAGTCACCAATTGTTGCAGCTGCAACCTTTTTCCCCAAATTTGTAAAATTTTGGACCCTCCTTTTATTTTTATCTAGCCTGGGATTGTTTGGTTTCCTGAAATCTGTCTTTCCTCTGCTATAAATTTTTATCTTTTGAAGTCAGAAGTAAGGCCAATTGTTTTTCTTTCGTTTTGGGATTTGAATAATCTGGCACTGTTGTTGTCCAGCCAATGCATAAAGACTACGGAGTTTGTTTTATTGCTGAGAGCTTAAGGTCTGATTTTTGATGATTTTTTTTATCGCTGTTGGAGGTTGGATGATGAGATGACTTTTTGTTTCCACTGTGTCAGAGGTTGAATGAACTAATATTTCCGTCACCCAGCCGAAAAGCCTTTCATTTTATTTGAACACTTAACGTTTTTCGATGATTTCGTTTATCGCTGTCAAAAGTCTATTGATGAAGGAATCGGGGCATTAGTCCTCTATGCTATCGCCGTTTCGGAAGGAAAACCATGAACGTCCTGATGTTTAGTCCTATTTCTCGCTAATCAACACTTTATATCCTTTTTTGTTTTATTTTCTCAAACCTTTATTTTAACTGTCGGTGATCTTGTTTTTATCGCAGAACAAGTTTCAAGATTGGATCGGAGGGCTTGTCCTCTACGTCGCCATCCTTTCAGAATGAAATTGATGAGAGGCTCTCCGATCACTGATGCTTTAGTGCTTAACGTTTCCGATCTCTGATATATAACCGTCGCAACGTTAGTGGTTTGAATCGCTGGCACTACGACAGTGTTGAGGTCTGAATTGTCGACACATAGTGCTTAGATCTTTCGATCACCGATGGTTTTATGATCCGTAGAACCCGCAGTTGCCTTATTGCCCACCGTTGCGGCTGCCTATGGAACTATTCACCCGAAGAATAGTTTTTTCCTCACCGATGCTGTAGTGGTTAACGGTTCCGATCGCTGATACAATCATCGCGATAATAGTCGTTGGCATCGTCGATACTGCAGAGATGTTAAGGTTTAAAGCTCCGATACTTAGCGTTAAGAGTCTCCGACGCTGACCGACTTAATAGTTTCGCAGAACCCGTAGTCTGTCTGTAGCCTGTCGTTGCGGCTGTTAATTGAACTATCCTCCCGATGTTTAGAGCTGCCGACTGTCGATAGGTTTTTTTATTTTCCGCCGTCTTTTTCACCAGGGGATTATATACATGCGGAACATTTTTTTTGAAACCATCATTTTTGCTCCAGTCCTTGTTTTTGTATGCATTTTGGTCCAGTTAGCATTTTTTCCACGATGAGGAGCACAACACAGAGTCTAGTGTAGCGACAATGTGGTTCATGAGGAGTCTGTTCTATCGGGGTTGTGATTTTGATTACAGACAGTGGACTATGAGGGTTTTAAGACACAAACTTACAGGATTTTCTTTGCATTGTCATTTTTCTTTTCTTGCATTAATACTGTGTATATTTTATTTTTACAGAATGCATATGGAGTAGGTAAATAGCTTTATACAGTTTTTTTTATTTTAGTAAAAGCTTAATGTCCTAAGAACATGCTATGTTTATGATAGAGAGTTGGCTGAAGAATGAAGAAGAAGAAAGAAAGAGAGCCGCAGAGGAGGTAGCAAGGGAGGAAGAGATAAAGAAAAAAAAAGAAGAAAGTGAAGGTCTGAGATTAGTAGGATCTCAAAACAGATCAGAAAATTACTGAGCAGATCGATAGCAGCAGAGGCCCAGGCTTGGAAAAAGTTCACCAGCGACCAAGTTGGTCCCTCTTCATAAAGTGCTCTTAAATTTTAATTTAAAATGTAACATATTGTATAAATTATGAGCACATACTACAAGACACAATTTTGGAATTGAAAGGTTGGGGCAGCCCAAAGGGTATTGAGGGGAAGCCCAAAGGTTTTGATTTTTTGTATAAATAAAGGAGTGTTTAGATGAAAGAAGGAGGGGGGGGGACTTCTTTCGCAGGCCATTTGTGAGAGTATATTGTAAGAAGAACTACTTCCTTTTACAATAAAGAATTACAAGTTTCTGCTAGAGAAAGTTTGGTGGAATGTTTCAAATGCTTTGCTATGGATCAGTTGAGTGTGAACTATTTCATTTTCAGCTTATGTCCTTTAACTGTGAGATCGTTCTAACTCATTGAATCTCTGTTCATGTTATGAATGCACTCTAGTTTATTCTGTGAAATTTCCACTGTGAGTAATGAAGGTTGTCATAAACAATAAGCTATCTTGTTGTTCATATTTCTATTAATGTTCATGTGTTTTTAAATAAGTTGCAACTATCTGTAGTTTTTCTTAATGCATGCGCATATATACATTACTCATTGATAACTGATAATTTTGCTCCCTAGGGATAGGTTAGTTAGTTAAATTTAGTTTCTTGCTGTGTGTGATTTAGATGCGAGAGAGTTAAGACGAGAGGTAAGAACCTGCGCATCACATTGTGACACTCCTCATTATCTCTATCAATCTGCATTTTTAGATAAGCACTTGCACATCATAACTTAAACACAAAAAACTAAAAATATACACGGTGGACTGGGCCGTAACCGGTAAAACCTTTTAATTTGTTACTTGACCTACGGTAGCCGAATCGTAAACCAGACGGATTCCCCATACCAAACAGTAGTTGTCTAGTTGGGAATGTTTATTGTGGAGAATCCCTAACTGTTGCTACCTGCGATTTTCCAGGCCTCAACATTTTTTAGCGCTAGAAGGAGGGCCACTAGTGTATGGCTCGCCGAGGAAACTCATTTCCTTGAAATTACTCCATCGGTGACAGTTCAGAAAGTAGTTTGTTTCACAAATCCACTCCTGAAGATAAAGGGAAAGGGTATCTGTATCCTGTAGATAACGAAGTGGTTTATGATTTAAGAAGAATCACTAGGACATATGCGAAAAAGATTGGAGGATTACCTATCATTTCTGTCTTACCTAGAAGAGAGTATCAGAAGAAATATCACCCTAAATTAGAAGGCTCAGTGTTGGTAGAAGATCTTGAAGAAATGGTAGAAGTGGCCTTACAGGAATTCTCTGTAGCAGGCTGAGTATTGTTGGCCGTGGGTCATTGGGTCTCAAACAGGTTAAAATCCAACGGCCCACAGTGCTGCTGCCACAACATTTATTACTCTACTGCATATTAAATATTGTTCATTGCCCAAAAAAGTCTCACCATATTTTGGTGAAGGGAATTTAAAAGTAATCCAAGATCTCCTTCAATTAGGTCGAGAGTCAACTCCATAACCTAGAAGAACCACAAGGCTTTACTTACCACATTATCGTAGAAACCAATTGCCTGAACCTTGGAACCTTCGAGATGTTACTAACTTTGCATGCAAAATAACTGGGATTTAATATCATTAGAATGTAAATATAAATAAGATGAATTTATTTTACAGTCATGGATCCTACCATACTTACCATTATATTTCCAAATATATCTTAGATGGTAATCATCTCTGGTTCCTATCTATGTTGTTAAATAAATACTCCCGCAATTCTGGTAATTGCATAGTTTCACTTAGGGTTTTTTCAAGGGCCTTCTCGGCTGAGTTTTTTCTCTCTTCAAGTAGAAAAGGAATGAGTCAGAACATAATGCAAGAAGGGTCGAGAAAACATTTTGTTGAATTGTTGGTTACCTTTTCAAAGTGCACTTGATTGTACTAAGAATAGTACCATGTGGCACTATCCTTTTAACATTCTGTCCTATCAAACCAAACACTAATACATATCCTTTGACAGCGAAGCTGAGCAAAGAAAAAAACCCAGGATCGAAGTAGCACAAAATCCAACCTTGATGATTTTAATATATATATATATATATATATCTTACGAGAGCATAGTAAAAGGCTCACCAAGATAAACTAGAGGATGGATTCTAATAAGACATTGTTAATGATAACTTGAGCTTGCCAGCAAGTTATTGCAAAAAAACAAATAAAATCAAATCAAACTAATGAAACAAGTGATCAAGCATATTTTTTATAGAAAAGATATTGGATTTTGATGACACTCCATTTCATTTTAAATTTTATGGAATATGAATTTAACAATTAAAAATGGGTTTAATTGGCATGCCAGTTTCAATCACTTTAAGAGAAGACAAGAATGTATTGTATTTTCACTTGTTTGAGGCTGAGGCTGAAGCTAAAGCTCAGATTGAGGATGAGTTTGAGTATGACAATTAGTATTTTTGGTTGCGAGACTCACAACGGATTGCATGGTAATGGCCTTGGAAAGGATGGTATAATTGTTATGATCAGGAACGGTCTCAAAGGCTAAATGACCAACAAGTGACCTGATGATCTGACTCTAGACAAAATGCTCTTATGAGTAGGAAACCATGCTCGACCTTCATGGGACCACAATATTTCAATACCTTAGCAAAAACATAGCACACACCCGCTTGAATTATCTGCCTAACGCGTTCAGGATCCTTATCGAGTTTTCCTTCCTTGATAAGCTTGAGCAAGGGGCCAATTTGACCTTCTTTGACAATCAATTTCCTATTTAGCAAGTTGTCCTAGGCCAAAGAAACTAAGGAGGATACGGCATCAGCATTCTTCTCAAGACTACTCCCAAATCAAACCCAACATCTGATTGTTCGTGGCTATGAGAGATAACCCCAAATGATCCGCTCACTCTTCTCCACTCGCAGATACATTCATAAGCCACGTAACATCCTCGATCGAGTTGTCCAGTAAGAAGATCATTTTTTTGAACACGACAGCCGATGTTATGGTGAAAACCGTCTTTAGCACCGTGTAGCTCCTGCATTTCATCACCAACACCAAATCTTTTCTCGGAACATTTATTTCTTCAGTGATTCGACTTGTTGGCCTCTCATACACGTTAAATAAATATATATATATAATCATATAAAATAAATAGTACATTCTCAGTTTTTATACACTTTAAATAAATAAATAAATATATAATCATATAAAATAAATAGTACATTCTCAAATTTTTAATACAAATTAAGGTAACATAAAATTGAAATCATTAGTTATGATCTTAATTGAAAAGTGTAAAGTGTAACATAAACTTTGAAGGCCGATGAAAAATTAATTTGTATGCAGGAATATTGCTAGTTTATGCAGCGAGAGGGGTTCAAGCTCGGAAATGGGTGAGTATTATGGAGAAAACTTGGAGGGTAAGAGCATATGGGTTGAATATATTATTTATGCAAGCAGATTTCCTGGGCGAACAAATAACCAGATAAAGAATTACTGGAACACTATTAAGAGAAAGTTGCTAGAAAGGAGAGAGGATCCTTATACCCATCTCCGTATAATTCCAGATCATGGTTCTTTTGGGTTCTCCATGGAGAGTCATGAATTGCCCAAGTGATGTTGTAAGCCCAGTGAGGTATTGATTGATTTTTTCCAACAACAGACTCCGGTAAATAGTTTTTTTTCTTCAGTAATCTTAATTGAAAAGTGAAAGAATTTTTTATCAAATACTACATGAATTGTATATAATTTTTGTTTCAACTAGCCAAAAAAAATTTATTTATTTATTTTTAATAATTAAATTTCATTAAAATTTAAAATAAGTTAATAAAACTCACAAAGATATGCAACATCAAAGAATAAAAAAGAAATGTAAACTGTGAAATTAATGAAGATATCAAATTTCTCACATTTTAGTATTAATAATAAATACAATTTATTATTGAACCAGGATTAAGGTTTCTGAGGATAGTGAAACCAGCCCATGCAGTCAAGGGGGGCATCCCTATCTCAATCGAATTGCCCATATCAAGAGAATTCAAATACACGTTAAATTATTCAACAATGATGTCAACAATGGCCTAAAAAATTGTTACGGAGAGAAATTCCTATGGCTTGGGGTACCACAACAGACAACTAGACTCCAGAAATCAATCTTTCCCAATATGCAATAGAAATTAAAAATATCTAACACTAAAGGATCGAACCTCGTACCTTATTCCGGACGGTTGAAGTAGATCCCCGTTGAGCTTTCCAATCTTCAGCTTGAATTGTTATAGCACGTCCTCAACAACAAGTAAACAATACAAGCATACTATATTTCATGGTGTTAGATCTATTCTAGCATATACAATCAATAATGTATAAGCATTTGACATATTCCAATGGATGCAACATTCATTCAAATACACATTAATGGACAGGAAAAGATATTTCTATTAATATGAATCAGAGATTATAAGTGACAACCTCTGACGGCACGTCTGCGAACCGGAGAAATTGAATCCCCCACTTGGGCCTCCACCACCTCAATCCTCCATCACTTCGATAGCAAGCTCACTAGCAAAGGAAAGCTTGGGAAGAACACAACAGTGCTCCAAAGGGACAAAGGGATGCAGACTCAAGTATAGTTCTGGCAACAATGGACTATAGTTTCGGTACTCTCAATTCTCTCTTCTTGCTTTCAATGTCTCAATGGTTCCTTATATAGCTTTCCAGAGTGATACTGAAAGGTCGAATCCGTGCGATCTCAAGGCATATGGAAGGCCAGGAGTCATATGAATCTGATTCAAGACAAGGAACGGTCCAACAGTTTTGGATTATGCACACATCCCGATGTACGCGACTATATAGGGAATATCCGCGTATGTACGCGGTTATCGGGGAAAATGTCGCGTATATCATTTTTCTAATGTTTTTAGGGATGGTCAATGATACATCAAAAGACAATAAATGGTCCATAGGGAATAATGAGTCTGCAGCGGGATAGGGGAAGGCCATACAATGTGTGATTCACCTAGTGTGGTAAAATCCGCTATAACAAAAATAGCAAGAGAAAATCTTGATCTACCCAATAAACCACTCGCCGTTAATGGAGTCATATCGTTCAGAATAAAACCTTTCAACAAAAACTTTCATTACAAAGAATATATTTGATATGTCCACCCAGGGTAACATTGCATCATATAACAACAGAGACCGGGTTTTTTTTTTGCAAGGACTTCTTAATTTTAACTTCAATTTCAAATAAAACTATGGCCATCTGTAATTATCTATGGCATATTCAAATCCAAAAATGTACCCATAAGTCCAAAATAATCGAACGGTTTACAAACACTGGTATCAAGTTTTTTGAGATCGCCTCCTGGAACAATTGCATACTCAGAGACTTGTAGAACCCAGAAAGGATATCGCCCACTTCAAACCCTATTGAAACAAAGCGGATCACTCGCACAAACAACAAAAGAAATATTGTAGCGACTGTTTAAATACAAACGATGTGCAAGAGCGGATTCAAAATGGAATTTTTTGAAAGGCCAAATGAACATTGTGGAAGTTTTTGAAATGGAAGCCAACTCAAAATTAGTGCATTAGGAATATTGAAAGGACAAAGGAGTAGCTAGGCAGTTGTTACATTAATTCTTTGTCACTGCATTGCATCTAGAAAATTTTAAGCACATCTTTGATGGACAACAAAAGTGCACACACATACTAAAGCTACAAATTGCTGCATTAAAACTTTGGTTGTATTTAATTTTTGCTGACCAAAGCTCGCCGTCGGGTCCTGGGGCACAAGACCCTAGAAAAACATCAGCTACACTAACCAATGAATAGGCACAAAAATAGTTTAAAAAAATAATACACAACCTTGGGCTAAATTACATGTTTTTGTTAAAGTTACTACAAATTACTCTAAATAATGACCCTGGCCCATTCATATATATCCCCATTGTCAGGGAGATAATAATGAACCATGTGTTTAATATTTTACCGCTTTTTTTAAGGAAAGTTGAAATAATCCACAAATAAAAAAGTTACAAGATAATTTAGTATATTATCAAGAGAATGATAAAAAATTATAATTTGAAAATAATAGAGATAATTTTTTTAAGAGTTTTGTATGTGATATATTTTTTGCCTAAAATTTTGTAGAAAACATTCATTCTATTCAGATGAGCCACATTGTACATAGAGGTCATGGTCTATCACTAAGCAAAGAACTCAATTTTACCAAAAAAAAGAGGTCTACATAAAGGGAAGTCTACATAAAGATAATTGCTTCCATCTCATATCTCAAAAGAAAAGAGTCCATCATATAAAGATATTCTGAGTTTGACAAAAAAGAAACATCCATACAAGTTGAATTTCAATACAATGTCCAGATTCATTTGTACCAATGCCACCCCAAATTCTCCATGAATGCTCGACCAAGAGAATCCACATTTTGGAGAGGGAGTTAGTTATCATGGTCTCTCCCTGTAAACATGACAAAAGAAAATTTCTTTGAAAAAACCCATGTAACAAAGGATTTCTTCGAAGATTGGTTTGAGGTTGATATTTTTTGGAGGCTTCTTGAGTCTAAACCAATATATCACCAACTACGAGTCCCCAAGACCTGAAGCCACTAAATACCTTTAGAATTTTCCAAATGGAGGATGAGTCTAAAGAGCTTTCAGCTCCGCCAAATTGTTGGTTTCCCTACCAATGCCAACAACATATTTGTGCCATAGACCTTCATAAATAAGAAGAATGCCTCTTTCTCCTCCCAATGTTGGCCTCCATTGAGATGCTCCATCAAAAAAGCACAAATTGATGGTTTTTTCTATACAAATTTCCTTGATTATTCTTTGTTTTCTCAGAGTCTTCATATGTGGGAATGATGCCAAAATAACCACACTCTTAGAAGCATATATCATAGCAGCAACATTGACATCCTAGAAAATCGATTTGTTCCTTGCAATCCATACCCCCCACATCAAAATAATAGGCAGAGCTCTATAATGATGAAAAAAATCATTATTTTACCACTCCTTCCAAGCTTCATTCATATCTGCTCCACTCCATATAAACTGGACACCAAAAAATTGAGTTGCATACTGCCACATGGAGGAGTTGTAAGGACATTGAAGAAAAGGATGAGAAATAGATTTAGAGGCTTCACAACATAATGGGAATATGCTAGGACCGATACCCAGGAAATAAATTAATCTATCCCAAACCGACACTTTACCATTCAAAGCTGACAAAAAAAACTTAGTCTTCAAAGGACAGTTTAATTTCTATATTGTAGAGTGCCACCAGGTTGGTGCAGGTGGATCTTCTTTAGCATGATCAACCTTTTATCCAAGAGTATGAAAATAATTACCTCTAGCTTCATTCTTATACCAAATGAGGGAGTCTTCCCTTTCATTAAGGAAAGCATGAACTTTGAGTAGATCTTTAACATAATGCTCCCAAATAATAGAATGTTCCCCTTCAAAGCCCAAATCAATAATGGAAATCCATTTATTACTTACATGAGAAGAGTGTGTGAGATCTTGAATTTGATAAAGAAATCGATAACCTTTATCCTTTAAATGTTTGATCATATCCTTGGGAAGTTTACAAGCAATAGAATAGTCTTGCCAAGGATCTTGCCCGATTTGGAGCTTCCTACCATTTCCAATGTTCCAAACTAAACAGTCTCCAATTAAATCGTAATATTTAATCATAGCTTTCCAAATGATGGAAACATTTCTAGAAATCTTATTTCGTGATCTGATCCACTGTTTTATAGATAAAGGATATATATATAACTTCTGATGAATAACGTTTTCCCATAGACCTTCTCCAGAAAGAAGTCTCCAAATGCCTTTTGTTGCAAGGGCTTTAGCAAAGATAGATAGTACTTGAGACCCCATTCCCCCAACTCTTTAGGAAAAGTGAGGCTTTGTCAATAAATCAAGGGATATGAACTTTGGTTCTCACTACCTCTCCATAAAAAATTAAAACAGGTTTTCTTGATGTTATCCATAGTACCAATGAGAATATAGGCAATAGAGGCCCAGTAAATAGGTATGGCTTCAACCACCGATTTCATCATCATTAATCTTCCTCCTCTGGAGATCCACTTGTTACACCATAAATTGATTCTTCCTTCAATCTTAATGACCATCCATGCCCAAACACTCTTCAAATAATCATTAGGATTAATAATGAATACAAGGTATTTTAAACCATTGTTGATGTTAATCAAGGTAAAATTGAATTGAGAAAAATCCCAATCCATAGTAACATTATCCAAGTTCATAAAATATATGGAATATTTGGCAGCATTACATACCATACTTGTTTCTTTTGAAAAAAAGAGACAGAATAGCTCTAATCTTGGTCATGTCCCTATGATATCCATTAGTGAAAAGTAGGATATCATCAACAAAGAGCAAATGAGTAATTTCCAAATTACCTCCAATCACTATACCTTTAATCCTACCATGATATCTGGATTGAATGATTGACCTGTTGATTCCTTCTATGACCATAATGAATAATAAAGGAGAAAGGGGGAAACCCTGTCACAAAACTCTCTCAATTCTCAAAAAAGGAGAAGCAGAACCATTAATAAGTACAACAAAAGAAACAGACTGTATGCAATAAATCATCCAATTGATCATAGGAATATAAAATCCTATATGGGCCATCATCAACCGAAGGAAAGTCCAACCCACCCGATCATAAGCTTTATATAAATCAACTTTAATAACTTCTACATGAATCTTCTTACTTTTCACCGAGTGTACAACTTCCTTAGCAATCCCAACAGCATCATGGATTTGTCGCTTCTCCAAAAAAACAAATTGTTCAGAAGACACTACCAAAGATAAAAATGCCTCTAATTTTGTTGGCAATGATTTTTGTTGATATTTTATAAATGCAATTACATAATGAGATAGGCTTGTAGTGATCCAAAGAGGTAGGATGGTCATTCTTAGGAATACGAGCTATAAATGTTGAGTTAAAGGAATCCATGATTCTTCCTTTAACCCTGAACTCTTCAACAACTGCTAACAAATCATATTTGAATAGATCCATAATTCCATAAGAAAAACTCAACTGGAAAACCATCAGGACCTTGATTTTGTCACTGTGCATGGAGTGGATAGGCTCATTAATTTCCTCTAAAGACACAGGTTCATTCAATCATAAATTATGTTCTTCATTGAAAAAGGATGGATAATACAAGAGAGTGTTCAACATAGCATTAATAGTCACTATACCATCCTCTTTATATATATTCTTGAAATGATTGACCCCAGACTTGGCCAACTATTTAAATCTTGAAATCATTTTCCCATTGTCATTCTCCAAGTTCCAAAGAGAATTGGTATTCAATCTGTGCCTATAGAACTGATGAAAATACTTTATATTATGTTTTCTATCCATTCCAAATAACTATGCTCTTCAAATGGATAGTAGACTCATGCTCATATAAAATATTCCTCCTATGAGATTCAAGTTCCTCGATCTCTCTTTTATGAGCTAGAGAAGTGAAACCTGCAATATTAGTAACATGAAACAAATTCAAATTATCTTATATTCTTATCATCTCAGATGCTTGAAAATTCCTTTGCTTGTCATCCTATGCCACTTTCAGAGACTTGAACATCTTCAAATTATTAAGGAATTGCATTGTTGTAGAAGAAGGACGACTGGGGTCATATTTCCTCCATGCCCTATTGACCATCAAAAAATAATCTTCATTTTCAATCCACCAAGAATTAAATTTAAAAGGTTTGGGTGGTTTAAGATGATATACCTAAAAGTCAATAAATATTGGGAAATGGTATGAGTCACTGCCCTCACCCACCCATTTCTTAATCAAAGGAACTCCATGGAGGATACCTTTGCGAATCAGAAACATGTCAATCCTCTTGGCTATCCTGCTATCTCCCGATCTCATGTTCTGCTAATTAGGTCTCATAAAATTAGGAGGAAGGTAAAAAAAGTTTACATATTCAATAATTTTAACAAAAAAAACTTCCAAAGGATCAAGGTGTCTATGAACACCCCAAGTATCCTTCTCTCACAAAGAGAAGTTAAAATCTCCTCCTAAGATAATTTTATTACCACAATGATACCCCATTCTGAAAAAATTGTCCCATAAAGCTTGTATGTGGTGATTAGGTCCATAAATATTAGCCATATTAAATGTCCATCCAAAATCTATGGAGAAGAAAACATTCCCCAAGCTCGATGGGAAAGACCAAGAGTTTAGGATTATGATACAGTTCTTATTCCAACCAGTTAAAAGGTCTCCAGATCTACCTACTGTCGTATAGGATAAGTCCCATCCAGGAAGAAGATGTTTCACCTCAGAGACAATTGAATCACCATGCATCAAAGTCCCTTGAATCATTATAATGTGCAGATGATTGGTCTCTACCAATCTCATGAGGTCCTATTTTTAAAGGGTTTCCCTAGCCCTCTCACATTCAGGGACAAAATTAACAATAAGTCACTACTAAACTAGGAATACTTTCTCTAAGGTTCCCTACTATATATATTTGAGTACCAGAACATACCTCCAATGCTATTTTCTCCCTGGCATAAGACATAATAGAACACCTCCCTAGAAGCATGGATGATATAGGAAAATAATATAGAAAAATCCCCCTCCTAGAATCAGGACTCAAATCGGCCGTTAAGATTCTAAGCATGTATCTACTTTTCATAGGGGAACTTGTTGGGACAGGTCTTGAAACCATGGAAGGAAGAGTGTGGTTCATACAAGCATATTTGATCATTAAAGAGATCCTAGAGATGGAGTATCCATTAATAGTCCCTGAAATCTTGAGGCTCATAGATGAAGAGCTCTTAAATAGTGAGTTGGTCGGGAATAGGGATCTAGGAAGACAATTACCCGCCATCATAACTCCATCATACGGGGAAAGAGGTATAGAGGAATCTAGAAAAATAGGGTATTCTCTTAAAGTTGAGAACTAGTTCAATAAAAAATTACAACAATAAAATCAATATCTCAAGACGAAATTTGACAAAAAACTTACTGGAAAAAGATCATGATGAAACTTGTTGCCTAAATTATTATAGTTAAAAATTATTTACACAAAGTAAAAATTCAAAGGATAAGAAAAGAGAGACAAGCTAAAGAAGAACCTAGCATAAAAATATGAAGAAAATTCTTGAATAAGGAACCTTAATCTAAAGTTGCTTGAACAAATCAAAAGGTTAAACATTGAGAAACCAAAGAATCAAATGTAATATTAAAAGTAAAATGGACATTTCAGAGAATTATGAATAAATTTCATAGGAAGGGGATCATAATCAAAGCTTGCTTAAAAAAATTAAGAAGTTAAAGAATGTTAAAAAACTAGTAGAAGGAAGGTGAGAGCAACTTATCCCAAAGGGGTTGGATCCATTGGTGAAGAGCGAGGAGTTTTTCACCAGTGGGAAAGGTTCAATTCCAATGAGGGCTTAACCTAGAGCCATGGAGGCACCTTGAGGTAGTGGTAGAACATGTGGTTCCATCAAGAGAGATTGTATTAAATGATCTCATGACCAGTAGACACATAAGTGGATCAAATCCCACACCCATTTCCTCCTAAATTTTGTCCCAAAGGGTTTGTATCCATTGGTGAAGAGCGATGAGTTTTTCACTAGTGGACAAGGTTCAATTCCAATGATGGCTTAACCTATAGCCATGGGAGCACCTTGAGGTAGTGATTGAACGCGTGGTTCCACCCAAAGAGATCGTATTAAATGATCTCGTGACCAATGGACACATAAGTGGATCAAATCCCACCCCCATGTCCTCCTATGAAAGAGCCCAAAGGGGTTGTATCCATTGGTGAAGAGTGAGGAGTTTTTCACCAGTGGGAAAGGTTGAGTTCCAATGAGGGACTAACCTAGAGCCATGGGGGAAACTTGAGGTAGTGTTCAAACGTGTGGTTCCACCTGGAGAGATTGTATTAAATGATCTTGTGACTCATGGACACATAAATGGATCAAATCCCACATACATGTCCTCCTAACATTAGTCAAGTTTCGGTAGAGAAAACAGTAAAGACGTGTTTCGTTCTATAAGGAGGCCCGAGATCAAAACCATATGCTCCTGGGAGGCGACATATAAATCCACCCATGCTAAGGTTTGGTGTGGTCTAGGTTAGGTGCAATCCCCGGGTGATTTTGACGGCTTAGATGCCCTTGGATTTTCATTTTTAGACCAAATATTGGCCCAGCAAGTCAAAGGGCATTGCAGCAAAAAAAAAAGGTGAGAGCAACTCGATGAACAAGGAAGCATTTATCAGTAAAGAAACAATGAACAATCCTAATGAACTAGAGAAGTATTTAGAATTAAAAATCCAAGTCATATAGAAATGAACCAGTACATATCCAATCATCATCACACTCACAAATATCCAAATCTAGTGGAAGTAAGGATAACTTCAAACAATGAAGTGTAAGCAATGAAAATCCTAAGTTTCCTTACTAATAAAAAACCAATGATTAACAAATATGTATATGAAGAAGAAATTGTTGGAATATTGGACAATACTGAGAGGGGGGGGTGAATCAATATTGATAACTTTTAACAATTAAAACCACTTTTAATTTATTTATTAACACACGTGATCAACAAAAACAAACAAAACACAAATTTATTGTGGAATCCCAATTGGGTAAACCACCAATACTTCATATTACTACAAAATTATATTTACAAATAGTTTTTTCCTGCTCCTACATACAAGGATGGTACTTACACCCTTATTTACCATCAAATACTAGAAGAAATCTATGACCCCCTGTTTTATCAACTACTGCTGAAAGGATGCTACGACACCCTGTTTACCAGCTACCACTGGAAGGAGGCTACGACCCCCTTTCAGGCATGCAGCTTGCCCTAGCACCACCCTACCACCCTAGTATGCTAATTTGATCTTTGAATTCTCTATACCAATGGATCTACTAATTGAATGTATAGAGACACTTATTTGAAGGTTTAAATCTTTGTTTAAATACCCTCAATACGTATCGCTTCATCTAACAGTCACATAACTTCATCATGACTCTTCACAGACGAAAAATAATTCAAAATTCCCTCTCTGTTCATTCTATTTAGATTTACCAGTACAATCTTTCGTAATTACTCTTCCTCAACGACCTTTCCATAGATGACCTTCCGCAATGACCTTTCCACAGATGACCTTCTGCAAATATCTTTCCACAACGACCCTTTCTGCAACTACCTTTCCTCAATTAACCTTTTGTAATTACCCTTTCTGTATTCACCTTTCCACAATGATATGTTTTTACAACTACCTTTCCACATTTAACCTTTTCGTAATTTGCAGGAACTCATTCCTTCCGCAATTTGGATTGTGGGTTGTAGGTGTGCATTTCAACTTCTCTCGAAATAATTTCTGCAATTCATATTCCACAAGACGTCTTTTGTACTTTGTGGATTGTGGATTGTGGATTGCACATTCTTTTCCACATTGCGGATTGCAGATTTGCATTTCAACTTTTACCGAAATTGCTTTCACAGTTCATCTTCCGCAAATCCTGTGAACCATCGATCGCTTTGCGAAATACTCCTTTTCCATTGATCAGTTATCAAACACAGAAATTTACTTCAGCACTCTAGAATGTTATTTTCCATGCACATTTACTTCGTAGATCATTTTCCTGTCGTCAATCTATTGTCTTGATACATTCTGAGTCATCCAACCTCTACTAAATAAACTGATTGCAACTCCACGACCCTAGATTGATTAGTCAGAGGATCGATCAATCAATTAAGCTTGATCAGACTTTATCCCCTCACTGGATCCTCTCATGTGTTTTTCGATCCTCATCACATATGCCATTGCTTGCCCTTCCATTGTATCATCACTTATTTCCTTATCATTACTGAACTCCTTTCGACATCAATGACAACTCCATTCAACATTCCCACCCCTTTGGCATTGATGCAAACATTAAATCATTCTCCCCCTTTGACATCGACGACACATGTTTCCTTCTGACAGCTCCCCTTATCAACATATCTCCCCTGACATGCTGCTTTTTTTTCCTCTTCCCCCTTTTTTTACTGGAAAGAGATCACTCCCAACTTATGCCTAAGATGATCAAATGATTCTTTGGGCAGTGACTTAGTGAATATATCAGCAATCTGCTCTTTAGTATTAATATATTCTAATCTGACCACTTTTTGAGACACATGATCTCTTAGAAAGTGATATTTTATCGGTATGTGCTTTGTTTTGGAGTGCATGACAAGATTTTTCGATATGCTTATGGCACTTGTATTGTAACAATTTGTTACTATTGGATGCTCATACTTCACAAGTAATTCTTCTAATGTATTATTCATCCAAATGAATCGAGTACAACATGATGCAATGACAATATATTCAGCCTCTGCTGTAGATAGTGATATGGAAGATTGTTTCTTGATTAACCATGATACTAAACAATTTCCCAAAAATAATGTTGCTCTATGGGTACTCTTTCGGTCATCAACACCTTTTCCCCAATCTGCATTAGTGAATGCTTTTAAAGTGAAGTCTTTCCATTTTGGATACCATAAACCATAATTCACAATTCCTTTTAGATATCTAAAGATTATTTTTACTGCAGCCACATGTGTTTCTTTGGGAGCCGATTGAAATCTAACAACCAATCCTACAGCTTGCATTGCATCTGGTCTTGCAGCTGTTACATATAGTAGACTACCTATCATAGATCTATACATGGTATGATCCACTTCTAAGGACTCATCATTTTTCTTAGTTTACAACCAGTGATCATAGGAGTATTCATAGGCTTGGAGTCTTCCATATTAAACTTCTTAAGCATATATTTGATGTACTTGGTTTGAGAAATGAATATTCATTTGTCAGACTGATAGACTTGTAATCCTATGAAGAATGTTAATTCCTATAACATTTACATTTCAAATTCCTTGTTCATTTTAGAAGAAAACTTTACACTTAATATTTGCATATTTCTTCCAAATATGATATCATCCACATAAACAATAACAATGGTCATATTCTTATCTTCAATATTTATGTATAGATTACTATCAGTGGCTCCTCTTATATATCCTTGTTGCTTCAAGTAGTTATCTAGCCTTGAAAACCATGCTCTTGGTGCTTGCTTGAGACCATAGAGTTCCTTTTTTAGTTTGCAAACATTGTCTCTATTCTCCAATAAGAGAAAGCCTTCACGTTGTTTGATATAGACTTCCTCTTCCAGTTTCCCATTTAGGAACACAGACTTGACATCCATTTGATATACTTTAAAGTTTTTATAACATGAAAATGCCAAAAACATTCTCATTCCTTCAAGTCTTTCTACATGTGCAATGGTTTCTTCAAAATAAATACATTCCACTTGAGCATATCCTTTACATACTAACCTTGCTTTGTTTCTTATCACTTTGCCATTTTCATTTAACGTTTTTTTGAAGACCCACTTGGTTCCTTCAATATTCTTCTTTGCAGGTCTTGGAACTTGTTCCCAAGTTTGGTTCTTCTCAATTTTATCCGACTCTTCATTCATGGCTTTCATCCAATCATCATTTTTTCTAGCTTATGCAAAGTTCTTAGGTTCCACCACTGATAGTAAGGCTTGTTCATTAAATAGTAGTTTCCTTCTTGTACTAACTCCAGTATCTTTGTCACCTATGATTTGTGTCTCAGGATGATTCTTGTGTATTCTCCTAGATGGAGCTTTTGTATCAGTTATTGGAGAGTCTTCACCTCCACTTTTATGTGAGTCTTCTTTTTCTACTCTTTCTTCTTCTTATTCAAGAGCATCCTCCTCTTGTGAACTTTCTTGTTTTTGTTTATCATCTATTTATTCATCATCAGTTTCTTCAACATCCTCATTTTCTTGGTTTTTTATTCTTCTTGACTTAGTATCATCAACAGTTACATTTTCAATTTTTATGATCTTATGCGACTTTAGATTATAACATTTGTATGCCCTTTTGGTGGAAGAATATCCAAGAAATATTCCTTCATCCACTCTAGAGTCAAACTTTCCTATATTATCATCTTCTCTTTTTATGTTGCATTTACTTCAAAGACTCTAAAATATTTAACTTATGTTGGTCTTCCAAACCAAAGCTCATAAGGAGTCTTTTCACTATTCACTCCGATTTGTCCTCTGTTTTGTATATAAAAAGCTGTATATACTGCTTCTCTCCAATAGCCATCAGGAATTTTTGCTTCATTAAGCATAATTCTAGTTGCTTCATGAAATTTCATGTTCTTTCTATCAACTACTCCATTTTGTTGAGGAGTTTTTGTTGTTGAAAACTGCCTCTTGATTCCATGAATTTCACAAAACTCATTGAATTCATTTGAGGTGAACTCTCAACCATTATCTGATCTTATACATTTAATCTTGTGATTTGCTTGATTATCAACAAGTGCTTTGAAGGCTTTGAATTTCATAAAGGATTTTGATTTTTATTTAAGAAATGTCACCAAGTCATCCTTGTATAATCATCGATTAATAACATAAAGTAATATTCACCTTGAAAGCTTTTAGTCCATGTTGGACCACAAATATCAGTGTGAATTATTTATAATGGTTGAGAGGTCATATGTTCTTTGACCTTGAAGCATGTTCTCATTTGTTTTCCATGAAGACAGTGTCTACAAACATGATTTGGTGGTTTCATGATCTTTGGCATATTTCTTATAGCTCCCTTCTTACTAATTTTTACAAGATTGTCAAAGTTTTGGTGCCCCATCCTTCTATGCCATAGAAAAATTTCATCAATTTGACTCATATAACATTGTTCTTTATTTTATATAATATACACATTGCTTGGAGTTCTTACAGCAGTCTCAACAAGTTTTCCTGAATCTTTTCTTCTAATTTCACATTTCTTGGAATTGAATATACATATGTGTCCTTGATCACATGTTTGGCTCCCACTTAAAGTATTAGGTTTTAATTTCTTTACAAGAAAAACATTTTCAGCTTTCATTTTGTCTCTAATAGCCATTGTACCCTTCCCAATTATTTTAGAGGATAGATTATCTCCAAAAGTGACTTTTCCTTTTTTATTTCTTTTTAGGCTTATAAATTAATTTGGGTCTCATGTCATGTGTTTTGAGCATCCACTGTCCACATGCCATAGATTTTGTTTTTCTATAGCACATAGATCTAATGAACATTTCACATCATCCTTGTTCTTCCAAGCATTCCTCTCCTCTTTGTCTTGATATTTTGAGGTGTTATCCATAGGATTGACTAGTTTGCAATTTCTATCTACGTGCCCTTGATTTCCACATTTGTAGCATTCTATACTATAACTCTGTAGAGGAGTAAAAGTAATATAGTTTCTTCCTTATAGATTGCTTCTATTACCACTTTTCTTATAGAAGGAAGTTTGTGGTATAATGTCTTTCTCAATAGGAACCATTAGTTTACAATTTCTAGCCATATGTCCAAAATTGTTACAGGTATAACAATTTCCTAAAAAATTTTTTGATGTCTACTTGTCATTGGTCTTTTAGGCATCATATATGTTCTTTGTAAGAGAGGAAAATATTTCTTGTTTTCTTCCCTTTTAATTTGGATCTTGAGTGCAAAGCATAACTTATTTTATTTCCATCTTGGTTTGTGCAAGACGAATATCCTGGTTTCTTTTCTTTGTCAAATCCTAATCCAAATTTATCGTTTGATGGTCTTTGGACACTTAAGATTTCATCTAAGATTTTTGAGCTATTCTAAAATTTTGATTTAATAGTTTCTTCATCCAGCTTCTTTCTAAGGCACATAATATCTTCTTCAAGCCTTTCAGATTCATGTATTCTTCTTTTTAGATGCTATTCTATATTGTTTCCATCCTTTTTGGCTACTAGAAACTGATTTTTTAAGTCAACAATAATTCTTTCTGCATCATTGTTTTCTCTTCAAATTATGCAATATGAGTTTTTGATTTTTTGTACATCCTTTTATACTTCCCTAATTCTTCAAGATAACTTACAAGTTCTGCTTTGAGATCTACCACACCTTCTATTTTTTCTTCAGATATTTCGCTCTCTAATCCCATGAATAGGACTTTAGCATCTTCACTTATCTCTTCATCTTCACTGTCTTCCTTGGAATATAAGTTTTTCTTATTTTTCTTAAACTTCTTTTTGTACCTGGTCTTACTCTTTTTATCTTTCTTATGACAGCAAGGTTCTTCATCATCACTATCCTCTTGTTTTGGGTAAGAACACTTATTGGAAAAATGTCCAATCCTTCCACAGTTAAAACACTTCAAGGTAAATTTCCTTTGTACTTTATAGTACCTTTCTCAAGTTTCTTGATGAGCAAAGATTCTTCATCATCTAGGTTCTCATATTGGTTATTGGATAAGGCTTTAAATGCTGCTTCTTTCTTTGATGATCCATTTTTTCCTGTTCTCATCTCGTAGGCAGTGAATATCCCATGTAGTTCATCTACTGTCACAAGTTTAATATAATCTTGTTCTTATAGAGTGGACACCTTTGAGTCATACTTCATTGGAAGGGTTATTACTACTTTGTTGACCACTTCTTTCTCCTTTATTTATCCTCCAATACCTCTAATAGCATTAACAATTTCATCTACTCTTAGAAGATATTCTGCAATATTTTCTTCTTCTTTCAATATTTTTAGGCTTTCAAACTATCCTTTGTATGTTTGAAGTTTGGACTCTTTTACTTGGGAGCTCCTTCATAGACACATTTTAGTTTTTCCTAGGCATGTTTGGATGTCTTGCATTGCATGACTTTTACAAATATGATTTTTTTAAGCCACTCAAAATTGAATTTAGGGATTTTGCATTGGCCTCATATTGGTCTAGCTCATCTTGGTCTATAGGTAGTTCGTCCGATACTTTATATTCTCTTTCAACAGACCTACAAACTTTGTATCCAAGAGACATTAGATGGCACTTCATTCTTACACTCTAGTAATACAACATAAATTTAGCCCAAAATCTGACAGCTGCCATGTCTGAAATTTGACAATGCCCTGTTGATTATTTGATATATTCATTTTTTTTTTCTCTCGGTGGCATAACGTCGGATATTCAATGGCATGCCAATACCAATCAAAGATCTGACTACACCATCGTTGAATGTCATCTAGTTATGCTAAAAAAAAATATAATTATGCCGTCGAAATTTCGACACCTGAGTGTCAAATATTCTACTTTATACTGTCGAAAAAGCGATGGGGCCTTGCCAAATGTCACTCAGATCTGTTACAAAAAAAACTTTCATATACCGTCAAATTTCAAACGACGCGACATCGAATTTCAGACACTTAGCCATAGGTTGTGCGATGCATATGATGTCGGATGTTTGACGCAAGAACATAGGTTTTGTGACGGCTATCTGACGAGATCGGATGTCAGAGCTATGACAGTCCCGTCGGACGTTGAAGATACAACAGGCACATGTTGGCAGATCGACGACTAATAGTGTCAGATCTTTAGCAACCTCGTCGGACATCCTCCAATTGGCATCAGAAATGCGACGACAAATTGTCTAATTAACATTTTTTTTTGAAAGGTTTCCATTCACCAGTTATTTTACCCTTTGATTTCAAATGTTTTTGGCTGATAAGTTCAAGAATGCATAACTAAAATCACCCAATGGAAGCAATGCGTATAGGCTTAAAAAAGTAACGCAATAACTTTTGTTTGTGACAATAGACATGGAAATCAATTAACCATTACATTTCCAAAATTACATTATAAAGAATAATATTGGAACATATTTATGTATGAATTTGTATGCAACTCAACCTAGTTTGGAGGAAGGATGTTCAGTCCCTAATATGGATGAAAACTTGAATCCTTCACAAATGAAAATTACTCCACTATCTGGTGTTAGTTTCTTGGAAGGATCAAATACTCCAAGTTGTGCCAAGGGAACTTGTTCAGGGTCTATTCTTGATGCTTTGAGGCATATGAGGGATGTCCTTGGTGGTGATTTTGATAGTCACTCCAAAAATATCACATATGTAAAGGTGAGCCAAGAATCAAGATCACATGGTTTTGGTCCACCTTATCCATGGTGTCTACATATATTTAAAATTTACATATTGAGTTTTTTTCATCATGTAAATATGCATCTTTAATTAAAAATAACCCAACCAGCTACGTTCACGGCAACTAAATTGAGAAGGGGCATGATTTTCACAAGGATAAGGGTGGGGAATGTCAAACCTTGGCCAATGGGGGAAAAAGCCACGTGTCATCTTTCCTTTGTTTTATCCAACCACTACCATTAAAAATTGCTACTGGTAGTTGGGGCAGTTATGGATGGAAGTGGAGTGTGTCAGGACTATCAGTCCTTGCCCACATGCACACTCCACCCGTGATTGACTTCACAATGGAAAAAAAAACACTGCCATCACTCCCGTGGACATACTACTCTCTCTCCACAATGTGGAGACATTCACGCACTTCCGGTTGTCTATTCATCCGCACGCATAACTGGAGCTGTTCATCCTCATGCAGGGACCATTTATATCTGTTCATTATTCTCACGCACAGGATTTTCCTAGTTTTTACCCACGCAGTTTTTCCTCTACATATTTGTGGATGGTGTGGTTGTATACATTCCTCACAGGTTGATTTGTGGGCTCTACGTTGTTGTTACTCACACAGCAAATTGGGAGCTGTTTGGTCACTGTCACCCATGATTTTCCTGTAGAAAGTCATTTCACGCTCAGGGACTATGTTGCGGTCTATGTAATTCTTTTTCGCTTGCTTAGTTGTCCAAGACGGACTGTTGTCTCTCCTCATGTTGTGATTGTGTTTGCTGTTGTGTTTGGGACTGTTGTAATTCTCCGGGGAGTCATTTTGGCCATGATAGGGCCAAGAACGACTCATGAATCGTTTTCCTCGTTAAGCTGTAATAGCTGGTCGATTGCATGTGTGCAATGGTTGGGTCTTTGGACTGCGTTGGGAGCAGGGATGGGGGCTTGGTTTGCTTGATAAACCTGGTGGCTGGAAACCACACAGACAGAGCTAGAGGGCTGGCTTTCTTCACCACAACCCCTGAATAGCATTGGAAGGGAATGCAGGGCTTGAGGGACTGTGTAGCAGAGAAGGGACAGATTCCTTGTGTTGTGTGTGTGTGGGTGTCTTAGAAGCCAGGCTAGTTCTGGTGTAGGTGTTCTTAGCTCTCCAATGGGCTCACCAGCTTAGCATTTAGCCTTTCCTAACTCTTGGATGGCCTGATAAACTTGACTATGTTGGCTTGGCTGTCTTGTTGATGGCCTGATAAACCCAATTGTGTTGGCTTGGCTGTGTTTTGTGTATCCTTAGCTATGTCTCAGCCTGCTTGTTCCCCTATTCCTTAGAGAATCATGCCCAGCTCGGGGGTGGCAGCGTTGTTGAGAGATTAAGAAGCACGCTAGCCTATGGTTGGGTGGAATGTTGTAGCAACGTAGCTGGTTGCAGAATGAGTTCTTCATAAGATAAGTAATCTTGTCCATTTTACTTCTGCAATCATATTTTCTATTAATGAATGTGATGAACATGTTGAATTCTTGTTTGAACGTATGTTGGCTTCCGCTGTGTATGATAAATGATCATGTATGCATGTCTAGTTCAAAGCATTTTATTTCACCATTTCAACAATTTTATGAATGCACATGTTTATGGGGCTGGTAGCCCGGATGGTTAGAGCCATGGTAGCATCCTCTTCGCTGGTTGGAGGGTCGGGGACATGACAACATGGTATCAGAGCTCATGTTGCAGCATGGGCCTGAATGAGCCATGAAAGATGCAGTGACAGAAGCAGGATTTCTTGCTTCCCAGCAGAGATCAGAGGTTGATGACAGAAATCTTCCACAGATTTGTCTAAGTGTTTGAACAGTCGGTTCATCGAAACACTTAGTGGAACGGACTTCCGATGTAGCGGAAGAGCTAGGTGAAAGCATACCCGATGGAGGACATTGGAAGGAAAATTGCAGAAAAATTTCTAAGTGTTCGACGTCCGTCGGTGGAAAATAGTTGATCGAGCGCCCGCCGTTGCGGATGGCTAGACAACTACGCATTCGACGGATAAGGCCTCCAATCACTGACGCTGTAAAGAAAGAAAGTTTAAATTTTTTCTAAGGCCGAAATCGTCGACTATCGGAAGAAGATAGTGGTTCATTTGTTGCCTTTACAGAAGCCTAGAGAACTAGACTTCTGATGAGAAGAGACTGCCGATACCGATAAGGTTATGCCTCAGCAGATTGGGCCGCCGATCGGGAGAAAAATGAAGATGGTGGGCCGTCATTGCAGCTGCTGATATAATTATTTCATCGACAGAAAGAAGATCAAGTGGCGAAGAGGAAGGCTAAAGGAAAATTTCAAATTTTTTTCTAAGTCTGGGAATCATCGGCCATCAACGATGGTTAGTGGATAGAGCTTCTGACAGCCAATGAGTTATGGTCCGCGGAACCCACAGTGGATTAAACGACCGCCATTGCGGCTATCTAATGGACTACCCTTCCGAAGGTTAGAAGATTCGATCGCCGACACGGTAGTGCTTAGCGGATCCAATCGCCGATGAACAATGGAGAAGTTAGTTTTTTTGACTGCCGAAACATCGGATTGATAGTTGGAATGAGACCTGATCTTGTACAGGGAAATTTTGAGTTCCCCGTTGGATTTCTTAGCATATTTCGACTGTTTTTCAGTGGGATTTTTTAGTGGTTTTTCAGGGCTGAAAATGAGAAAGTGGCAGTGATCTTATGCGCCGGATTGCGCAAAAATCATAGATTTACAAAAATAAAAATAAAAAATGAGGGCGCTGCCCTCAACCCGCCCCGCAGTGGTGAAATCCACAAGGGGGCAAGCCCCCTTGACCCCCATCGTCCCCCTCAGACAAATGTTCTTTGGTGAAAAAAAAAATTTCTATGTTTTGAGAAACTTGTAATTTTATAATTTTCTAGGAGAAGGTAAGTGATTATGATTTATATCAATGTTATGCATCTAACAGTTGTGTTACTAACAGGTTTGCATAATCATAGTCACCTTCAAGAGCCGTATTCCAGGTAGTGTAGTTTGATAAGTAAGTGGTGGTTCAGTTATGAGAACCCATGACGGATATGATGCTCGGGATTCTTATGAGCGTGCCCGAGATGCCATGGGAGAATATATCCGTAATAGAAATGATGACATAGAGTCTAATGGAAGGAGATTCCAGGAGACACCGTCAGATGTTGCAGCCACCATGAGAAGCTTGATCAAAGCCTAGGAAGAGTAGCATCAGTTGAATGCTGCTATGTTGCAGAGTTTGACAGACTTACATAGAAAGGTAGACTCTGGACAAGGTACAGCAAAACCAGAAGGTAGTAAGAACAGTACTAGGAGAAGGAGAAGGATTTCTAGTAGATCATCTGATTCTGAAGAATCCAGCAGGAATTCAAGTTCTCCTTCTCATAAAAGAAAAAGAAAGAGACACCATAGGGATCGCTCTCGTGATGAATTCAAAAAAGCTAATCCTCCTACATTCGATGGTGAGGTAAATACTGGACAAGAGGCTGAAGCTTGGATTCTTGGGATAAAGAAGTACTTTCAAGTGCATGATTATTCAAGAAACATGAAGGCAAGAGTTGCCATATTCAACCTGAATGGAAGAGCATCCATTTGGTGGGAAAACTTCAAACAAGTAAAGAAGATCAGTGAAAGGAGACTTAAGTGGAAACAGTTCAAGAAGTATTTCAACCAGAAACACCTCTCTGACAGGTATTATGATGACAAGATTAAGGAGTTCCATGAGTTGAGATTGGGACAACGGACCATGGAATAATATGCAAATAAGTTTTTGGAGCTGTTGAGGTATGTCAGGTACATCAGAGACGAAAAAGTGAAGGTCCAACATTTTTTGAGTGGATTACCTTAGTCTTACAAAGATAGAATTGAGTTTTATGAACCTAGAACTCTTGAAGAAGCAATAAGGAAGGCTAAGTATTGCTATGAGCAAAGCAAAGGTAAACCCGATTACCATAAGGCATGAAAGGACAAGAAGAATGAGAAGTTTGACCAAATAAATAAAGGTTTTAAACCTTCTCATTTTAGGAATCAGCAGAAGTAGCCATCCCAAGTTGTGAGTAAACCAGTTGGAGTGATAGGAGAAAAGCCTAAGGATCCACAATAGAATAGAGGGCCACTCCAATGTTGGAAATGTGGAGGACCCCACATGAGTAGAAATTGTCCACTTGAGAATGAGAGTGCAAGACCAGATTATAACATTCAAGAAGCAGAAATAGTGGGTCAAGTAGCAAGGGCAGTCCCTAGGATTTATGCAGCACTAGAGGACCACCAGGAAGATCACCAGTCAACTGTGGTTGAAGTAGCAGGTAAGATTGTTGAGCAATTTGTTTCTATTTTGATTGACCCTGGTTCTACGCACAGTTACATCACTCCTAGAGTAGTGGAGATTTGTGCTTTTAAGAAAGTAAAGCATAGGAAGTCTTGGTTAGTCCATCTAGCCACTGGAACTAAGAGAAAGGTCAGTGAGGTGGTAGAGAAATGTCCATTGGTCATGAATGGATTGGTCACTTGTGTAGATCTGAATGTTCTACTGCTTGGTTCCTATGATGTTCTCATTGGAATGGATTGGTTGGAAGCTCACAGGGTGAAGCTTGACTGTTACAATAAGACTTTTGAATGCATGAATGAAGAAGGGAACCTAGTAGTTGTGAAAGGCATTCCAAAGGTGATTTCAGTAAGGCAGGTTTCAACAATGCAACTTAAGAAGTTCTGTAGGAAAGGTTGCCAGTTGTATGCAGCTCATATTTTGGAGACATCAGGCAATGAAACTCCTAGGTTGGAGGACTATCAGGTGTTACAAGAATTCAGGGATGTGTTTCCTGATGAGATTCCAGGGCTTCCTCCAAAGAGGGACATTGATTTCATAATTGAACTTGTGCCAGGAGCAGCACCAGTGTCCAAGGCACCCTACAAGATGAGTACACCAGAGATGCTAGAATTGAAGATGCAACTACAATAGTTGTTGGAAAAGAAGTATATCCGATCGAGTGTGTCTCCTTGGGGAGCACCAGTTCTATTTGTAAAGAAGAAGGATGGTACACTCAGGTTATGTATTGACTACAGACAGCTGAACAAGGTTACTATGAAGAATAAATATCCTTTGTCTAGGATTGATGACCTCTTTGATCAAATGAGGGGAGCAAAGGTATTTTCCAAAATTGACTTGAGGTCTAGTTACCATCAGGTGAGAATTAAGGATGAAGACATTCATAAGACAGCCTTCAGGACAAGGTATGGACACTATGAGTTTGTAGTGGTACCATTTGGTCTCACAAATGCTCCAGCTACATTTATGTGCCTTATGAATAATGTATTCAGCAGGTATTTGGATAAGTTTGTTCTTGTTTTCCTTGATGACATTCTTGTTTATTCTAAGAATGAGAAAGAGCATGAAGAGAATTTGAGGTTGACATTGCAATTGCTTAGGGAACACCAGTTATATGCAAAACTGAGCAAGTGTGACTTCTATAGAGATAGAATTCAGTACTTGGGTCACATTGTCTCAGAGGAGGGTATATCTATGGACCCTGAAAAGATTAAAGCCATTATGAATTGGCCTACTCCAAGAAATGTGACAGATGTAATATCTTTTATGGGACTTGCAGGATATTACCGGAGATTCATTGCGGGATTCTCCAAAGTTGCACATGCCATCGCTTCTTTGCAAAAGAAGGGGATGAAGTTTGAATGGACATCAAGGTGTGAAGAAATCTTCCAGCAGTTGAAGAGTCTTCTCACCAGTGCACCAGTATTGAAGGTTGCAGATCCAGAGAAAATTTTTGTGGTGTGTACTGATGCATGCGGACAAGGGCTTGGAGGAGTCCTTATGCAAGACAACCATGTGATATGTTATGAGTCAAGAAAGCTGAAGGAGCATGAGAAGAACTATGCCACTCATGATCTAGAGCTTGCAGCCATAGTACATGCTCTCAAGATGTGGAGGCATTACTTGATGGGTAGAAGATTTGAGCTCAAAACAGACCATTTTGGTTTGAAGTATCTATTTGATCAGCCTACTCTAAATGCTAGGCAAGCAAGATGGCTGGAATTTCTATGTGAGTTTGATTTTGAAATCGAGCACATAAAGGGAAAGGAGAATAAGGTAGCTGATGCACTCAGCAGGAAGATGCAAGAAATGCATGTGGCATCTCTTAGTATTTTCCAATCAGATTTGAGGCAACAGATTGTTAGTCATGCTGCTGGAGATGAATGGTATGAGCAGGTAAAAGACAAAATGTAGCAGCAAAGTCTTGAGAAGAAGTATGAGGGATATAAATTGGAAGAAGATGGACTTCTCACTTATAAAGGTAGAATTTATATTCCCGATGTAGCAGAATTGAGGAGAGTTGTTATGGATGAAATCCATCAAGCTCCGTATTCTGGTCACCCAGGATATCAGAAGACAATTGCTACAGCTAGAAAGCAGTACTTTTGGCCAGGAATGAAAAAGGACATGGCTGAATACATTTCCAGGTGCATGAAATGTCAACAGGTAAAGGTTGAGCATCAACATCCAGCAGGTTTGTTGCAGCCTTTGCCAGTTCTGGAATGGAAATGGGAAGTTATTTCCATGGATTTTATTATAGGATTGCTGATGACTTGGAGACAACATGATTCCATCATGGTTGTGGTAGACAAGTTTACAAAGGCAACAGATTTTATACCAGTGAAGTCTACACATAAGACTGATGACATTGCAAAGATCTTCATGAAGGAGATATTCAAATTGCATGGATTGCCAAAGGCAATAGTCTCTGACAGAGATGTCAAGTTCACTTCCAACTTTTGGAAGGGGTTGTTTGCAGATTTGGGTACAAAGCTAAACTTCAACACTGCATACCATCCTCAGACAGATGGTCAGACAGAGAGAGTTAATCAGGTGCTTGAAGATATGCTTCGCATGTACTTAATGGACAAACCAACCAAGTGGGAAGATTACTTGCACTTGGTAGAGTTTTCTTATAACAATGGATAGCAGGCATCCTTGGGGATGAGTCCGTATGAAGCTTTGTATGGAAGAAGGTGTAGGACACCCGTAACTTGGGATAGTCCAGTGAACAAGATTGTGCTTGGACCAGAATTGCTCAAGGAAATGGAGCAAGAGGTCGTAAAGATCAGGAAGAATCTTAAAGCAGCACAGGACAGACAGAAAAGCTGTGTAGATAAGCATAGGGTGAACAGAGAGTTCAGTATTGGGGATCATGTCTACCTCTGAGTGAGGGCAAGGAAGAGTTCCTTGAAACTTGGGAGTTGTGCCAAGTTGTCACCTAGATATTGTGGGCCGTTTGAAGTGATTGAAAGAATAGGGCCAGTTGCATATAGACTTGTATTGCCTGCTAGCACTAGGGCTCATAATGTTTTTCATGTTTCTTTGCTTAAGAGATATGTACATGATCCTAACCATGTGATAAATTGGGATGTGATTCAGGTGGAACTCGAGGGAGAGTTCCGAATCAAGCCAATACACATCCTCGACAAAAAGGTCACAATGCTCTGGAACCGGGCCATAGGTCAGGTAAAGGTGCAATGGGAACACTACGGACCTAAAGAGGCTACATGGGAGCTGGAGGATGCCATGCGATTGGCACATCCATTTTTGTTCAATTCTGCGGAACACTAAGGCGATACCAGTGTAGCATTGTGTTCAATTTTGTAAAGCACTGAGGACAGTGCTATTGAAGGGGGAGGGGAATGTAACACCCCGGTTTTGACCCCGTTGCATTAGATGTACATGATGTATATATTGCAAATGATCATGGTGTGGAGCTAAAGGCCAAGGCCCCACCATTGATTGGTTATGCTATGTTTCAGGTTGAAATTGTCATCGATGGTATATCGGGGCATGCGGCATACATATTGAGTTTTGTCATCATGTAAATGTGCATATTTAATTAGAAATAACCCAACCAGCTACGTTCACGGCAACTAAATTGAGAAGGGGCATGATTTTCACAAGGATAAGGGTGGGGAATGTCAAACCTTGGCCAATGGGGGAAAAAGCCATGTGTCATCTTTCCTTTGTTTTATCCAACCACTACCATTAAAAATTGATGTTGGTAGTTGGGGAAATTATGGATGGAAGTGGAGTGTGGCAGGACTATCAGTCCTTTCCCACACGCACACTCCACCCGCGGTTGACTTCACAATGGCAAAAAAAACCACCGCCATCACTCCCATGGACATACTACTCTCTCTCCACAGTGCAGAGACATTCATGCACTTTCGGTTGTCTGTTCATCCGCGCACATAAGTGGAGCTATTCATCCTCACGCAGGGACCATTTTTATCTGTTCATTATTCTCATGCACAGGATTTTCCTAGTTTTTACCCACGCAGTTTTTCCTCTACAGATTTGTGGATGGTGTGGTTGTATACATTCCTCACAGGTTGATTTGTGGGCTCTGCATTGTTGTTACTCATGCAGCAAGCTAGGAGCTGTTTGGTCATTGTCACCCATGATTTTCCTGTAGAAAGTCATTTCACGCTCAGGGACTGTGTTGCGGTCTGTGTAATTCTTTTCTGCTTGCTTAGTTGTCCAGGATGGACTGTTGTCTCTCCTCATGTTGTGATTGCATTTGCTGTTGCGTTTGGGACTGTTGTAATTCGCTGGGGAGTTTTTTTGGCCATGATAGGGCCAAGAACAACTCAGGAATGATTTTCCCCGTTAAGCTGTAATAGCTGGTTGATTGCATTTTGTAATGGTTGGGTCTTTGGAATGAGTTGGGAGCAGGGATGGGGACTTGGTTTGCTTGATAAACCTAGTGGTTGGAAACCACACAGACAGAGCTAGAGGGCTGGATTTCTTCTCCACAACCCCTGAATAGCACTGGAAGGGAATGCAGGGCCTGAGGGACTGTGTAGCAGAGAAGGGACTGATTCCTTGTGTTGGGTGTGTGTGGGTGTCTTAGAAGCCAGGCTAGTTCTGGTGTAGGTGTTCTTAGCTCTGTAATGGGCTCACCAGCTTAGCATTTAGCCTTTCCTAACTCCTGGATGGCTTAATAAACCTGACCATGTTGGCTTGGCTGTCTTGTTGATGGCCTGATAAACCCAACTGTGTTGGCTTGGCTGTGTTTTGTGTATCCTTAGCTATGTGTCAGCCTACTTGTTCCCCTATTCCTTGGAGAATCATGCCCAGCTCGGGGGTGGCAGCATTGCTGAGAGATTAAGGACCACGCTGGCCTATGGTTGGGTGGAACGTTGCAATGACGTAGCTAGTTGCGGAACGAGTTCTTCATAAGATAAGTAATCTTGTCCATTTTACTTCTGCAATCATATTTTCTATTAATGAATGTGATGAACATGTTGAATTCTTATTTGAACGTATGTTGGCTTCCACTATGTATGATAAATGATCATGTATGCATGTCTAGTTCAAAGCATTTTATTTCAGCATTTCAGCAATTTTATGAATGCACATGTTCAAGGGGCTGGTAGCCTGGATGGTTAGAGCCATGGTAGCGTCCTCTTCACCGGTCGGAGGGTCGGGGACATGACATTCTATATTCATTACATTATTTTAATTTGTTTATTTTATGAATTTGATTGTTGGTTTCATATTCAATAAATAAACTTGGTTCACTTTAGAGTAAAATTATGTATTTTTCATATTCTTATCCCATTTCATATCTCCATTATTAAACAACTTTCACCAATAATAATCTCATAAATAAAAGTAAGTTGCTTATATTGTTCACTAATATCGTAATATTGTGTTAATTAAATATATTAATTGTAATGTAAAAATAGAAGTACATCCCATGCAATTTACATTTGGATCATATTTTTGAGGTTGAGATGTTTTTTTATGACTCTTTAATAAAGTTTTCTTCTTTGGTCATCTATTTTGGACCCATTTAGTAATGCTTGTTTTCTAAGTTATATCGAGGACATCTTCTCAACACATTTTTATTTTATTTTTCATTTGTCAACTTAATTAAAACTTTCCAACCTATTGGACACTATCTATTTCACACACACACACACACACACATATATTTATATTTTTCATTTTTCTAATTTAATTAAAACTTTTTAACCTACTCAACACATTCACAATAATTATGTCGTAGGCATTTTCTCAATGAAAGAAGTTGTCCCAAAAGATTCCTTGTCTCCCTGGCCATTAACATCATGACATGTGTTGCCTGGTTATTGGCGAGATTATTCATTAAAATTTCTGGTTATTGTATCCCATGATCCCACAGGGACAGAAGAAGGCGGCATGGATTTGATCGGTTGGTTTTTTGTGTCAGCCTTTATTCTGTCTGTTCGTATTCTTTCCGCGTAAGCTCTTCCTCTGCCAAGTCCATGCATATCTCAAATTCGCTCTGCGTTCTTTTTTTTCGGTCTAGCTCTAGATTTGGTGAAGATTAAAGAACCGCAAAGAAAATTAAGGTTATTGTAGCAAGTACCAAATTCAAACCTCACATATATAATTTTTTTTATGGCAAGGAAAATAAAAAATTGTCAAATCCAGACCTCATTGTTTTTTTCATGGCTGTTTTTTTCACGTAGTTTACACAGGGTTTTCACACTGATTTGTGATATGCCAACATCAAAAGTTGAAAATATTGTTTATTTGAAAATAGGAAACTTCAGATCTCAGAAATGTCAAAAATCGCATCTTGCGGAATCCGAAATTGAACCATATGGTGTTTTTGCAATGATACCGGTAATTGCCAGTTTTTAATTTTGTTATGTCACGTCGTGGTTAAATTTCGCGGTTCTTATATCCCGTAATCGGGTAGGGATGGAGCATGGACTTTAGGTGTGGAAAAAGTTGGCATGGAATTGATCGGTTAAGTACACATTCTGAAAACGCTCAGGATTGATTTTGTATGTTCGTATGGATTTGATCGGTACCATATTTTTTCGCTAGATGTATTGCGTGTTTTCATGAAACTTATATCTGTTGCTGGGCCTAAATGTATTAATGGACTCGATGCATTGATTTTCAATTAAGGATCCTTCTTTCCAGTTGGTGTTTACCGTGTTTTTTCGACAGGTGGTTTCCGTGTTTTCACTACACTTCTATATGTTGTCCTAAACGACCGGTGCTGGAAATTATATTCAATTGAGGCTTTTGGACAATTTTGCAGTTCATTTCTCTCAATTTGGAATAGCTCTTGCGAATATTTTTCCCTTGCTAAGATTTTTCAAGTTTCAGTTTATTTGGGTTTAGGCTGTGATTTTCTGTAGTGCTTTTGCGCATTTAGAATTTTCGTTTGGCGTCAATTTAGCCATGGTTTTGTTTGACTTCTAGTTCAGGTGATGAAATACACTTTTCCCATGTCTCTTCATTCACATTAATGCTTCATCAATGCATTGTTGTTCCATTAATGCAATAAACCTTGTCATTTCTGATAGACATGGGGTTGTATCTTCAATTTTCCTCATCTAATGACAATCTACAAGATCTTCTTACAATATTTCATTTATCGCTTTCACTGCTACATGAATTTTCCTCATCTAATCACAATCTACAAGATCTTCTTACAATATTTCATTTATTGCTTTCTCTGCTACACCGCCTTTGGTTTCCACATATAAAGAGGCCTTCAGTTAATCACTATTTCTTACTATTTGTTGTGTTCCATCTATGCTCTAAATTTTCATCAGAAAATTTTCAAGTTCGCTAAATTTTCTAAATTTGCAGGAATTCCTTATTTCTTCATTTAGTTTGCTTATTAGATGGTGAAACACTGTTTCTGCGTTTTAATTGAATGTGACACTTGCTTTGTTACAAAAACATTGTGGCATGTATTTGTTGTGTCATGCCTATCAATAAAATCTTAGGTATTAGTTTTTTTCCTAATTTAAAATGTTCCTTATGAGATGGTGAAACACCCTTCATGTGTTTCAATTGATTCTTAAAATAGGGATAAACTTATTGGAGGAATAACTATTGCGAAAATAATAAGGACAGTGAAATAAAAGCGTGAAAATTGCGATTTAGAAATCACAAATGTCTAAAATAGGAATACCAACATGTTCCTATTTGAACACATACAATTTCTTGATATGTTGCAAAAATTGATATCGGAATATAGCATGTTCCTTATTGCTACAAAATACGACATAGATTTCCAAACACCGAAGTGTCAGAAATTGGAAATAGGAACATGGACATCTTTGTATTTGAACACATAGGATTTATGTATATGTCACAAAATCAGAAGAATTTGAACCTTGCTAAATTTGCAAGTATGTCTTACTTCTTCATTTATTCTGCTTATTAGATGGTGAAACACCATTGTTGTGTTTTAATTGAATGTGACTCTTGCTTTGTTGCAAAAAGATTGTGCAATGTATTGGTTATGTCATGCCTATCAATAAAATGTTAGGTATAAGTTTTTTGCCTAATTTAAAATGTTGCTTATGAGATGGTGAAACAACCTTCATGTGTTTCAATTAATTCTTACTGCCTAGTTGCCTTGTTGTATGTTGCAAAATCATTCATCTTCCGATTGCGGGTTGCAAAACATAAGACCTAAATTTCCCAATTTCAAAATGTCGGAAATTTACAATAGGAAAATGGACTTGTTCCTATTTGAACACGTACAATTTCCAGAATCTGAAATGTTGGTTATTCGAAAAAATAGAACATACGATTTATGCAATCGTAAATGTCTCAAAATCGGAAAATATGCTTTTCAAAGTTCGCAAAATGTAAACAAATTAAAAATGTATTTGAGTTCAAATGTATCTATGGATCGGAAATGGGAAAATAAGATAAAAATAAATGAGACAAATGCTTTTTCGATTTCTGTATTTGAAAATCGGAAATCAGGCCAATACACTTGCGAGAAAAAATGGTATGAGTTTTTTCATTTAGGATCTTTGCTTTGTTTGAACCTAAGTTTAAATTAGGTAAAATTGGGCATTTTCAATTCTAAATGTTGGAAATCCGAAATAGGAACATCGACATGTTTCTATTTGAACACATCAGATTTTTGGATATGTTGCAAAATCAGAAATCGGAATATAGCATGTTCCTTATTGGAATACATAGGACATACATTTCCGCATTCCAAAATGTCGACAATCAGCAATTGGCAATAGGAAAATGGACATATTGGTATTTCAACACATATGATTTCTACTTGATACATTTATAACATAAACAGATTGAAACCAGAGTAATTAAATATGTTAATGAATAACAACAACCAGAACAATGAAATATGTTAATGCGAAGAATTTTGTTTTTATATATCCATTTTATACTGGACAAATGATTACGTTACATTCCATTTTTTTTTCCGTTCTCTGTTTCATTTCACAGAAAAAAATAACCATTACATTATGGAGACTATGGCAACTGAAGATTCTATTTCACTATTTCTACATGGTCTTGTCAACCTTTCTCCACTAGTAGAGGTCTCCGCATTAAACCAAGTGAATTCACTCAACTCATCATCTATTCAGTTACAAATCTCTATTTCATATGGCCTTCACAAGCATGAGCTACTTCTTCCAGTTATATATAATCATATTGTAGAAAATGGACAGCTAAAACAAGGAACTATAATCAAAATTAACCAATGTTCATTCAACATTGTATGTAATATAACGTACGTTAAATTTTCTCTCTCTTTTCCTCTCAATCAGTTTCACACTGTTCATGGATTCAATGTTTGCCTCACATTCATGTCTAATATACTTCATCTCACAAGACTATCACATTGATTCCACTTGAGGTTGTGAAAGTGGATGCATAAATTATTGGAGATCCTGCACCTTACGACTTACCTGTAGCTTCTCCTTCTCAAAGTAGTTTTTATGTTCCACTAAACACTATCTCAATAAATCAAAACCCTGGCTTAGCTGGATTGACTATCCCATTCACATCTCTCTCGTCTTCTACCAAAGTTTGGAACATTCAAGGGTGGGGTACTGCCAAGACAAACATACATGAATATGGCAACCAACGAGGATCTCGAAAAGTGTTTGGTTTTGACCTTGTTGATGCTTCACACAATGAAATACATATATTTGCATTCAATGAATTGGCACTCTCTTTGTATGACCAAATAGAAATTGGAATAGTGTACATTGTATCAAATGGCATAGTTAAAGCATCCAACCCAATTTTCAACCATTTTAAAAGCCATAACGAGATTTTTCTAGGTTCCACTTCAACCATTCAAGCATGCTTAGATGAATATCCCTTAATAGCTTTAAGTTGATTTAAATTTAAAACTATTAAGGAGATTCAAACTATACCAGTAAATTACATGGTTGACCTTCTTGGAATTTTCATTTTAGTTTCACCTACATCCACGATATGAAAACGAGATGGTATTAAAACTGTTAGGTGAACCATTGGAATTCGTGACATGTCAGGGTACAATATTGACATAACACTTTGGGGAGAGCATTGCCAAATTCAAGGAGCTGAGCTTTCCAACCTTTGCGGTTTACCTACTCCTCGAGCAATAGTGATCAAGGGCGGCCGTGTTACAGATTTTAATGGAAAATCTATTGGCACTATTTCAAACTCTACTATATTTATAAACCTAAGTATTGAACAAACATCAGTTCTCCAAACATGGTTTAATGACAATGGATTCCGTTCAGCATCTTCGCCTTTGAGTCATAAATTCAGTGCCTCTAATTCTACTCGTTGAAAATTCATTACCATCAATGAGCTACAAACTCTTCAAGCATCTGAAAAAGCTGTTTGGTATTCTCTTGCTGCAACCATCACAAATGTTAACATGGATGAATTTCATTTCCTTGCATGTCCTCTTTTTGTTGATGGTATACAATGCATGAAAAATATTGCCGACAAAGCTGGAGACATTTGGCATTGTGGTAAATGTGATGGCGAGATTGCTAAATGTGACTACCGATATATCCTAAAGGTTGACTTGGAAGATGTAACTAGAAATATTCATGATCTGATCTCTTTTGATGATGCTGAAAACCAAATCATGGGCATCTCAGCAAAATACCCGTGTCTTCTCACAACTGAGTCAATATCAATTGCTGAAATAGTCCAGAGAATCTGCAAGAAACAATTACTTCTTACTCTTTCAATTAGAACAAATACGTTCTCCAGAAATGCACACCTAAAATTTGTAATTGGGATGGTTGAAAATACATCATCAACAACTTCACTTGATACATAAATATATAAGTTTGTTCAACTTGTCTGTAATGAATGTTTTGATGATCTTAGGAAAATACATGTGTCTTCTGTCAACTGAATTAGCATCAATTGTTGAAATTGGACACCTAAAAGTTGTAATTGTCATGGTTGAAAATACCTCATCACCAACTTCACCACAAATCGTTCATACTTCGGATTCCGAAAATCCTATGTTTTCCAATAATGAACACCCTAAGTTTCAATTTTGCGAAATATGTGCTTGTTATTACTAATTTCTCAAAATTTAATAACTATGTTTTCCAATAAGGAACACCCTATATCTCGATTTCTGATTCCCATTTTCCTAAATTACATTTATATATAAATAATAACTTATGTCTGCTTACTTCTTCATTTACTTGTTTTAGGTAATGTAATTAAAAACTATTGTTTCAAGCTTGTCAGGTCAATATATAAAATCAAACCAAGTTTAGACACCAAATTTTTGAGAAATTTACACAGGGACCGATGAAAAATAATAGAGAGCAAATTTAAAATAGGCATGAACTTAGAGAAGGAATAACTTAAGCGAAAAGTTCGAATTCCAAAATATCGGAAATAGGAAGTATCGAATATTGGGACTAGGAACATGGACATGTTCATATTTGAACACATAGGGTTTCTATATATGTTGCAAAATCATAAATAGGGTCATAACATGTTCGTTATTTTCACACGTAAATTTTCTAGGATCTGGAATGTCAGTTATTGGAAAACATATGACATATGATTTCTACAATCCTAAATGTTGATACTTGTGGATGTCGTCCGAGATACATATTCGGAACCGAATAAATGATAAGTTGAATGAGTTCGCTCAAATAAATGATCCTCACAAGATTTTTTCTGACTCCATGTTAATGTGATCACTGCAATCACTACTATCACTATTAACTTTCAGCAACATATTAGTTTTTTGTCTTATATGATTTCTTTATCTAATAAATTCAATAATATATTTATACTTTGTTTTGCGTCTGAAATATTCAAGAACATGCCAAGCTATGTATACACCACTGTTTTATCCTACTATGTGATAATGGTTCTTAGCTCATTGGATATAAACTCGTAAAAATTACTATTGCTTTGGGTTTACCTTCTAAAGGAAAGAGAGTGGTTTTGAAAAAACTTATTGAACACCCATTTTCGATTTGAACTCCGAACAGGCATATAATGAAAACGCTTTTCAGTCTTAGTGAGTTTCAAGGAGTATTTTTATTTGAACACTAAGTCAATTGGAAATAGGTAAAGAGAGTCATGTTTCTCCTTGGGGCATGTCATGAAAAACTTCAACCGTATGGCCGAAAAACTTCAACATTTTTTCTTCCTTAAAGATTTCTGATTTCCAATTTCCAATTATTGAATATGGAAAAACCCAAATTTGACTTTTTTTTAAGGTTATTTTGCATATCCTCTATTTCCAATTTTCAATATTTCCGACATCGGAAACCAGATACTCGGAAACTCATGTTTTTGTTGAAATAATTTGTTGGCTTCGCGATTTCTGATACCCGATATTTTTGATATCGAAAATCGAGAAGGAAATAAATTATTTCTGATTTCCTATTTCCAATTTCCCATTATTGAATATGGGAAACTAGAAACCAGAGAAAATATCGGAAACCAAACACTCGTACACTCCTGTCTCTGTTGAAATAATTTGTTGGCTTCTTGATTTTTGATACACGAAATTTTGAGAAAATTACAATTGATCTTATGTAAATTACATTATTTTTTATTTGGTTATTATTTATTTATTCTTGCTTACCTACATGCAATGAGTTAATATTTTATTTTTGTCTTTTGCTTTATACCAATAAACTTTGCAGTTACCATTTTTACGATTTTCTTGTAGGCATTATGCCAACTCATGACAATGAACAAGCCAATGCATGAAGAATAATTGTATATGCAAAGAACAGAGATAAAAACAACAAGAGACAACATCTTATTTACAGAGCTGCACGGTTACCTGTGGATATCTCTTTTCCAGTTTCTCTTCTTGAACCTTCCAACAGACCTTCACTTCGACCATCTATGCTAAATCCATCAAGCACCCACCTCGATGATGCACATCAACAATTTTGTAAAAAATGGACCAACTGCGTGATATGCATCACTGCTCAATTTGCAAAGAATGTTATCCTGGTATTGTAACGAAAAAAATCCATAATGCATATACTTGTTCTTGTTATATTCTAGAATGAAAAGGACATCGCTTTTCATTCGAAAACAATATGGATCTAGGCATCCAACCACTTGTACTTGCAGTACTTACACAGGTTGAAGAAATGTTGATTAGTCACACTAACCGAGTTTTACAAGTTACACATGCTCATGGTTGTCAATATAAATATTCTGGACATACTATTTACTTCCCTGGGACATTTCCAATATTTCCAAATACTTGCCCCATTTAATATCAGAACTTGACATCCTTGTTGTTCGCAAATGCAACTCTACAAACAATCCATATGAACTATGTATTAGTCTTACATGTGTTCTTGCTGCCCTTGAATACAAAATGGAAAACAACCCATACTACAAGGATGTACAGGCCAACTTAGTTGCATTATCTTCATTGCCTCTTGTCTCAACAGACATTTCACCTTGGATTCCGCATTTCAACCCTATGAAATCGAATCCTCCTCATTTATTTCAACACAACCTAATGGTAGAACTGAATTTGAAGAAATTAGATAGTTGTTACATATACCAAATACTCCACTAGCACCTTCAATTGATTGGACTCCTCTAGGTATTTCACCTATCAATGAGTACAACACAGAAGGACTTCTTTTCATGGATTTTCCAACTTTGTTCCCCATAGGTGCAACAATGCTTAAACAACCACGCATTCATGAGGTTGATACTACACGAATATGCACTTCACCTAATTCACTATCATGACAACAGATTTGGGAAACATCCTTGATTCCGCTACTATATATACAATGTAATTATGCGTCATCGAAGTAATGCTACAACCTCTGTTTTTGTCAAAACTAATCTTGAAGATACACTACCTCCGACAATACTTGAACTTGTTAAACAATTGCAAGACATGCCTAAACAGAATATTGGTGAGCGGGTCGCAAGGTTTGGATCTTCATTACGTGGAACATGCTCATATTAGAACAAAAGTAGGGCTGAACTAACTAATATGATCAATCAACAAGGTACACCAACTGTCTTCTTTACCCTTAGTGCACCTGATACAAAATGGACAGATTTGCATGCTTTGATGCCTGCTGCACATTCTACCAGTTTAGCTCAAGAATACCAATGCAAAGTTCACAAAATCATATCAAATCCACATATTACATCACAATACATTCACAATAGATTCAAGACATTCCTTCAAGAGGTGCTTGAAAAAGGTTTTCATATAACATATTCTTGGTGCAGGTATTTTACGATCTCTTCATTCTTATTTTTCTTTCTGTATTTTTCACTTTATAGATTTTGATTTATAATATATTGATTTTCCTTCAATGCAGGTATGAATGGAAACATAGAGGATCGACACACATTCATGGTTTTATTTGGTTGGAAGATGCACCAAATATGGACACTTTAGATTGGGAAGATATTTGTTACGGATAAAACTTCCTATGGCTTGGGGTGTACCACAACAGACATAGAAACCGCAAAAATCAATCCCTTCCCAATATTTAAGAGAAATACAACATCTAACGTAAAGGATCTCGATACATACCTTATTCCAGATGGTTGTAGTAGATCCTCATTGAGCTTTTTCCAATCCCGCTTGCTTTGGCAATTTACTCTCAACAATAGCAAAACAAGGCAAGCATGTTATATAATATAGTGTTAGGCCTACTCTAGCATATATAATAAATGATACATAAGCAATTAAACACATCCATGGATTCAATATTCATTTAAATGCACATCATTGGACAAGAGAAGATATTTATATTAAGTAAATTAGAGATTACATAAGTGACAACCTCTATCGGCACGTCTGCGAACCGGAGAAACTGAGTCCTCCACCTGGGCCTCCATCTCTTGATAGCAAGCTCACAAGAAAAGGAAAGCTTGGGAAGAACACAAAGTGCTCCAAGGGACAAAGGGATGTAGACTCAAGTATAAGCAAGCTACGACAATAATGGACTATAGTTTTCTTGCTCTTCAATTCCTCCTCTTCAATGTATCCAAAGGGTTCCTTATATAGTGCTTCAATGGGATAATGGAAAGTCAAATCTGAGTGATATCAAGGCATATGGAATAACAAGAGACAAGTGATCCACATCAAGGAAAATTCCAAAAATATTTTTCCTTTTGCACACATCCCAATGTACGTGGGTTTAAGGGTAATATCCACGTATATACGCAAGAAAGGGATTAAAATTCACGTACAACAAATAATAGGTGTTTTTAAGGATGATCTTGGAAACATAAAAGGTACAAAAATAGTCCATGGGGTCCAAAGAGTCTGCAGAGGGACAAGGAAGGCCATAAAAGTGTGTTCAACCATGTGTGGTAAAATCAGCTGTAACATATGCCCCCTAATGTGTGAGGTCAGAGGGGTAACATGATGGCCGAAATAGATTATAAATCCATCCTAGAAGTGGAGTGATGAAGAACCAGGTGGAAGAACCAACCATCCAATAGTATAGTACAATAATCAGTCTCTGCATATGACCGCAAATACATATAGCAGTCCCAGATACATAAGAGTACAATGGCCCTAAATATGCATGATATACAAAATGTGACATATGTGGTCATCGCCACGTACAATATATAATAGATTAGAATCTCCATGATGAAGATATACAAAGGATCAAGATCTCCATGAAATCTAAAGATATACAATGGATCAAGATCTCCATAATGGTTGAAGATATTTGACATAGAGGTGTCCATAATGGAATCAAGTCATGAGAGCTAAAATCTCATGAACACTGGCATGATCAAGGAGGTAGCATATATGAAATGCCATCAATATGGAAAGTCTTCTACACAAACCGCTACAAGTACATGTCCTACTATGTGGATAGAGGTGTCGAGATCAAACATAGTAGTCCATATTCTAATTACCGATCATTGATGTATACCGTTAACAGATGCAAGATCACCCATCGATAATGAAAATGGGAATCAAGGTACTAGAGTGAAATCTAACAAGTGCGAATAAATGTGTTGAGTTCGAACACTTGGAAGAATCCATCGATCAAGGAACATTGATGTATTCCCAAAACTATCAATTGCGAGAGAACCTACCACTGATGACTGTAAGTCTCAAGGCACTCAAATGATTCTATACTCCTATCCCAGAATAAATGATCTGAATTCGATGTGATGGAATCCGCTGGAAGGAGGGAATTAAGGCATCCCCCATCAACCAACATGAGGTACTTAGCAATGTTGTATAATGTGGAAGGACTCAAACAAGATGTGCACGAACCAGGAATAGTACTGGGAATGGCCAACATGCCAAGTCAAGACAACTGAGGAATGGCTGGCTCAGGCTTCAACTTCCTTCGAACAAGAGCATAAAGGCGAATGGTGACTGAATGTAGGTAGCATAGACTCAATATACAAAACTGGGACATCTCTGTGACACAAGAGGCATCGACAGAGGCTCCATAGGGACTAGAAGCTTAACCAGTCGGTGGAGATAAAATCAAAGAAACGAGTACGGCTCCTAAATTCAAACTACTAACCCAACCAACAGATGTGATATAAAGTGATATGTTTGAAGGCGACACAACTCGACTGCTTCCAAAGATAACATCTTTTCCTATCCGGATTTTTGGTTTGTATATTTTTGTGGACTTTTTCAGATATTTTGAAAAGCTTGAAAAAGAATAAAAGTGATTTATAGTTACAAATCTAGGAGGATACAAATTTCAAGGGGAAAACAAACTAGTTCCAAGCAGTGGAACATACCTATGCTTAATGCAAGGAGACATGTGCAGGATAATGAAACTCAAGGGAAAGTCCCCTCTCGGTAAAAAAATGGGGAATCAAGCTGTAAAAGATATATATAAAAGGATCTGCTTGGTTAGACATGAGACAAGCTTGGGCTATATGGTTGATGATCAAAGTAAGGGAAGCCGGCATAAGACTCAATAAGGTAAGAAAAACTCATGATAATGCAATTACAACTTGACATATACAAGGGAGTCCCAGGGAAAAGGCCATCATAAAGGTCAAGAGGAGTATGAAGCTCTTGCTCAAAGTCATGGCAGTACTATACAAAGGACTCCCACACCCTAACAGAGAAATGTCGGCATGGGCACCAAATGCAAAATAGGATCTAACTAGGGTACCCATGGTAAAGCTCTACGATTCAGAACATGTCACTTCTAAAAGTAGCAAGCATGTTCTGTGACAAGATGGAATGGGTTCATACCTAAGGTTAAAATGAAACGGTCATAAGGTTATGCAAAGTGCAAATGGATGTGAAACCTAACCTATATGCCAGTTTAGACATAATACCTATAGTAGGAATGAATGGGTCAATGACATGGTCAAACCGCACTCAAAATGGATTCCTACAACATCAAATTAATTCAAACGGTCCAAAATGGTCAAAAACTATATAAAGGGGGTAAAAATTTAAATTTTTTTCTATAAATAGTAAAAAATTTAAAAATTTTCATATCATTTGAATTTTTTACCCAACATAGTGCATTTGAGCTCAGAACTTCAAAAGTGAATTCTAGGAGCATCATCCAACGAAATCTCTCTCGTTTGATCCAGGTAGATTCTGATGCCCTCCTCTTTCATTTTAATGATGCAATTTTTTTCAAGTTTCATGGTCTATTTCATTTTTTTTGAGCCATCCATACTTGTGCGTTTCAGACCATGCATAAATCATGCTTTTTTTCACGTATAGGGCTTGCCAATACACAGAAAAAGCACCAAAATCCGTGGACATACACGACTATTTTGAGAACAATCGTGTACAGGGCCGCAAATAAGGTTTTAAGGGGAAAATATTGATAAAAAAGAAAACTTGGTTTTTATGCAGGATGGTGCTAGAGTGGAGAGAAAGAGAGCATGGTGATGTTGAGGAAGCTGTGCAAGGTGATCTCATGGCCCAACAAGCATTACGGGCATGTGGCTTGTATAAGTTTTGGTGTCTTGGCAGCCTGAGGGCCAAACCAAGACTACTCCATCTACTGGTAGATTATTGGGATCCAGAATATGAGACATTTCAGATAGATGGGATGTTTCTCAGCATTGAGGTTGAGGATATATATTTTATCACTGGTTTGTCCCAACGAGGAGAGATGCTGAAACCTCCGATCTCGTGGGCCAGGAGGCGAGCTGACCATAGATGAGTACATAGTTGTGTACTACTTTTTGAAGACAAAAAAGGAGTCAAATCCTGACAAACTCTATCTAGATTCTGGGGCTGAAGGCCATATTTTTGGCACTAGGCAGGATTACAGGGTTGGATTCACTCCACTAGGCCTCATGTCCAATGATTTTTTATGTGGTATATTGCATGCAACCTACAATGTATGACTGGAGTACGACATTGTTGAGCAACATGAAACAACAACTCAGTGACTGCAAGATGGGCAGGGTGCAGAAATTTGGGTTCGACGGTATACTGAGCACATTTTTCTTTGAGCAGGTTCCAGGGCTAAGCCCTAGGGTGGACATTGCTCCACATGGAGTTCAGGATCCATCCTAGAGATGTTGGGTGAACTTCATGCGTAGACTGGGCGAAAGTAGGGTGGATAACCCCTACCCAACAGATTTCTTTCCATGGTGGCGAAGACAGATCGTTGCCATAGAAAACTACCCCTATGGAGGGATAAACTTCCATGGAGATCCGAATATGCCACTACCACCAGGAGCAGCTTATGGTGACATAGGTAAAGAATCCCAAACCCACTTTTTAAAGTTTTGAATTATTTAATTTTTTTGTGTTTTTTGATATATTGACTCAAAATACATTTTTTTGGTGTGACGACATAGTGACAATATGTCATGTATATGCAGATATAGGACCACGACGGCTAGAAGGCTTCCCTCATCATCGATGGAGGGGAAGAGGAGATGATATCATGGGTGCTGATGCGGAGTGGATGCTCCAAAGCATCCACACGAACTTTGTTCGTTTGACACATAAGGTACCCATGGTGCAAGTTGAGGACTTTCCTAAGGCCATGCAGCGCCAGGTGGTTGGTGTACCATGAGCATGGGTTCGACTCTTTCGATGGCTAGCTAGAGCCGTAGTGCTATATCATGATCAGAACCCCCCTCCTCCTCAGGCTTAGAGACCTGAGTGTATTCATTTTTGTATGACCGTGTATTATGTGTTGGTGGCTCGGAAGCCCCAATTTTGTATATGACACTTATGTATTATGATGTCACTTTTTGGATATTAATGAAAAACTTTTATGATGAGCAATTTTATTTATATTTACATGTGTGTAAAATGTATGTTTGTGATATGCTTATGTTCTATGAAACAAATGCCAATCTAACACATAGTTAGCATATGAGTCAGCAACTTGATTAAAAATTCTTGGAACATGAATGTATGTTATATTCTCAAATTGTCATTCTAGCAATCTAACACGTAAGAATCTTCGTAATAATGTCGAATCCCTAATGCGATACAAGCCATTAAGCTGTGAAACCACTAACTATGAATCAAGATGTACCTCAAGAGAATGAACACCATGTGAAATGGCATCATGCAATAACTCAATGACGGCACTATATTCAGCAACATTTTTTGAAGAGGGCCATAAACATACGCCTTCTGAAGACAATACTTGACCCGTAGGAGAATAAATCACCCAAGTAGTCGAAGCTAAGTTTTGAGTGTGGCGGCTAGCACCATCATCGAATCCTATGTAAACGAAAGACTCCATCAACGTCTGCCATAAGAAACAAAAGCTAATCAACAAACCTGATCACCATAATAAAACCTAACTTATATGCAATGCAAAACTATACAATAATTTACAACAATCAGACTTGGCTAAAGATCATGCATAGTATTTTTTGAGGTCGAGCCCATTTCTAGGCTTCACCAAGGCTATACCTTCATAATCAACTAGCTCATAATATTTCTCTAAGACTTGTTTAACCATGTAAGGACCATGCCACATGGGATTAAATTTCCCTGCCCCCAAGGGTTCCTTAGCTTGATCCCACAAAAGGACCAAGTCACCTTCATTAAACCTCCTTAGATGGACACACTTATCATATTGGACCTTGACGCGACGCTTGTTAACCTATAGAGCCACTAAGACATCTCGACGCTACTCATCAAGTGGACCAAACGATCTTCCAATGTGGAAGTGTCAGGTGAAATCTCTATAGCTAGCTTCAGAGAAGGGATTTCGCATTCAACTGACAAAACAGACTCCACCCCATGTACAAGCTGATATGGAGAGAAACCGGTGGTAGTCTTAACCACAGTTCTATAGGCCCACAAAGAAGGATACAACATAATATGCCAATTAGTCTTTCTTTGTGTGATGGTTCGTTGGAGAATAGACTTAAGTGATTTGTTTACTGCTTCAACTTATCCATTCTCCTCAGGGTAATAAGAAGATGAATTCTCTTGCTTATACCCTAACTTGGAAGCTAACTCTTCCATCATTTTATTCTGAAAGCGTCTACCATGGTTAGTGACAAGCTCTTTCAGAATGCCAAACCGGGTGATAATATGGTTGAAAACAAAATGTGCAACTGTCTCACTGTCGGATTTAACTATGGGCATAGCCTCTGCCCATTTTGTGAAGTAATCAATATCCACAATAATGTGATGATGCCCCCCAGCTGAAGCCGGGTTGCAATCCATAAAATCATGTCCTCCACCTGGGCCTCCACCACCTCAATCCTCCATCTCTCGATAGCAAGCTCATAAGAAAAGGTAAGCTTGGGAAGAACACAAAGTGCTCCAAGGGACAAAGGGATGTAGACTCAAGTATAAGCAAGCTACGACAACAATGGACTATAGTTTTCTTGCTCTTCAATTCCTCCTCTTCAATGTATACAAAGGGTTCCTTATATAGTGCTTCAATGGGATAATGGAAGGTCGAATCCGAGCGATATTGAGGCATATGGAACGCTAAGAGACAATTGACTCGGATCCACATCAAGGAAAACTCCAAAAATATTTGGCCTTTTTCACACATCCCAATGTACGTAGGTTTAAGGTTAATATCTACGTATATACGCGAGAAAGGGATTAAAAGTCATGTAAAACAAATAGTAGGTGTTTTTAGGGATGATCTTGGAAACATCAAAGGTACAAAAATAATCCATGGGGTCCAAAGAGTCTACAGAGGGACAGGGAAGGCCATAAAAGTGTGATCAACCATGTGTGGTAAAATCAACTGTAACAATATTGTTACAGTTGAAGCTGCAATTTTGTTTGACACATATGTTATAGCTTGGAATCCTTGTGATACTCACTTGTCAACATCGGGGTTGTACCATTGTATAGAAAATGATCCATGCATTCTTGCATCACCATCCATATTTGCATCAAACTACTCAGTTGACTATGAAGAACTTGTAAATTTTGTTCAAAGACACACTAGATGTTCAGAATCAACTTGCCTTCACAAGAAAGGAACATCTGTGAAATGTCGCTATGATTTTTTATATGAGCTCCAAGCTACTTCTTCATTATTCATTGATGCAAATGGAGGTAAAACATACAATCCCGCAAGAAATGATTCTCTTCTCAATATTCACAACCCTATCATGATTTCAATATGGAGGGCTATTGTTGATTTCCACCCTGTTCTTTGTAAACATGTTGTCCTCAAATACATCTCAAAGTATGCATCAAAAGTAGAGCCAAAATCAGAAAGCTACCATGCAATTCTCTCTCGCCTTGCGCATGTAGCACCAAGTGACGATCCCATTCTTCATCCAATAAAACAATTGCTTGCCCAAATAGTTGTAGAATGAGATATCAGAGCACAAGAGACATGTCACATGTTGCAAAAACTCCCACTTGTTCTTTGTAGCCGTCACTTCTTTTCTCTCAATGTGAGTGAAAGTGTCTTCCGACGTGTTTGTAATGGCACTAATAACATCCCTCCAACTCCATCCTTTATATTTTCATACATGCAAAGACCACTAGCTCTTGAACATCTAACCCTACTTGAAGCTGCTCTTTCTTAGTCTTTCTTTGCTAATAGGAAAAAAAATCCATGGAAACAAAACTTGCATCACAAAATTGTTAGAGTCTATCCACAATTCCTTTCCACTCTTGCTGTTGACTCTTCATATTTTGAACCATTTTGTTGGAGCGAACTTCTTCTATACAAACCTTTTCATTCCATCCCTCACGATATTGGAACAACAACTTCTGAAATTATTTCTCATTGGAAACATATTAAAGGCACATATACTATCTAGCATGTTGAACATGCACAAGAAGAACCCTGTAGACCTTTATTCGATGACTCAAACTACGACGCTGTTAAATTTCCCTTGTCCAATAACATGTATGGATGGGAACTTCTCTCTCAAATGTGACCAAACAACACCATTCAAATTGATGATCTTGAAATGCTTGGACATCGTCATTTTGACAAAAATCACGATTGGACACATAAAAATATAACCAACCACTTGCATCATACAGAAACATCATTTATTGACCTCAATCGCTTGTCCACGCAACTACATTAAGACAACCTATCATTGTCCAATTCACCTGATTCCTTGTCTCCCACACAACACATGGCCTTTGATGTTGTCATTTCTCATTTTAGAAACACCACATCCGCTCCATCACTGAAAGTGGTGATTCAAGGTACTGCAGGAATTGGAAAATCCTACCTGATATCTTGCTTAAAATCTGCACTACAAACTCCATGTGAACAAAGTGGCTACATACTTCTTCTCCTTGCTCAAACTGGTGTTGCTGCTTTTAATATACATGCATCTATAATACATTCTACTCTTTGAATACCCATTTGTGAAATGCAAGCCCTTGAAGGCCAATCCCTTTCAAAACTTCAAGAAGAACTCCGTCATATTTGTTATATTCTCATAGATGAAATGATCTTTATCAAACCAAAAATGTTGAGTCAAATTGATGCATGATTACGTTAGGCTTTCCCCTCAAAATGTACTATGCCATTTGGTGGTTGTTCCATAATCCTTGTTGGTGACTTTGGACAATGGCCTCTTGTAAAGGACATCCTGATGTATGTAGGCTCATCCGTTGGAACAACTTTGTGGGGTACATTTGATACTTTTATCACACTAGAAACAATTTTTCGACAACAAGGAAATAGCCCTTCTCAAACTCTTGCTAAACGTGCAAAATGGAACACCAACTGTTGAAGACTGGGCACTCCTAATGACAATAACAAGTTCATGCCTTTCAGATGTGGAAAATTTCTCTTTTCTATCCACTTATATCCCACCAATATCTCTGTTGCACTGCAAAATAAACACATGCTGAAACAACTTAATATGCCAATTGCACATTGCTTCGCAGAAAAAAGGAACAAACATGGCTAGGGATCCATTTACAATGAGTAGTTTCCATTAAAGGTCCTTGCTATTGGTCAACAAGTCATGTTAACTGCTAATTTATGGGTTCAAGCAGGACTTGTTAATGGCTCACTTGGAAAAGGCATTGACATTGTCTACAAGTCCAATGAACAACCTCCTAGCTTACTATCTTTTATTGTTGTCGAATTCCTCTATTACAAAGGACCCTTATGGGATGTTTTAAATCCTACTTATGTTCCAATATCTCCTATAACAAGGGGATCCCATGAGAAACTACCACTTCGTATGGCATGGAGTTTAATAATTCATAAAGCCCAAGGTATGACCCTACAAAATGTTACAATAGATATTGGAAACACTGATAGACAAGGACTCACATTCACTACAATATCAAGAGTTACATCTCTTTCAGTCCTTCGCATTTCTCCGTCTTTCTCTTTTTCCATACACTCTCAAATGCAAGACAATGCATTTGTACAACGTAGGAAACAAGAGGAAAGCTTAATTGCTTCGAAGTATTTAAAAGAAAATTATGGTTGAAGCTTCTCATTATTTGCTCTACAAATGTACTATTTTTTTTACCACTTGTTAATCTAAAAAATCATTGTAGCTGTGTCGACCTAACTTGTATACTCCATCAATTGTGCTTCAAATAGCTATAGATGTTTAGTAGATTTCTTTACTGCACTGTGAAGCTCTACTTCATCTATTTTTTCTTAGTCTATACTCAACACAACATTTTCTCTGCCTTAAAGATTGCCGATTTGCTATTTCCGATTTCCGATTATTGGTTATCCCTAACTACAAATTCCAGGTTTTGTTAAGATTATTTGGGGTAACCACTATTTCTGATTTCCAATATTTCCGATATCGGAAACAAGATACTCAATTTTTTGTTGAAATTATTTCTTGACTTTCACGTTTTCGATTCCCAACATTTGGGATATTGGAAATTCGGAATTCACCAAATTATTTCAACAAAAACGTTAATCTGAGGTTTGCGATATCCGAATTATCCAAAATTGTAAATATAGAATACCCCACATCCTTTTCAGTTTGTTTTTATCCATCTCTTTTTATTTCTAACTTCATTTTTTTATAGATTTTATTTCAGTTTGTTTTAATCAATTGATTTATATTATATCAATTATTACGTTTTATATCAATGGATAAAAATAGAGATTGATATATTTCAGTTTGTTTTTATCAATTGATTTATATTATATCAATTATTACATTTTATATCAATGGATAAAAACAGAGATTAATATAAGGAATCAATTGATATAAAACAATAAGAAATCATATAATGTGTTCTACAAAAATAATAAAACTGTAACTTTCTTCAAATTTTACAGGAAATACGATGTCAGCTATTATATATGACGAAATAATTAACGTATAAAATTTTTAGATCAACTCTTATTTCCTTAAATGAACTTTAAATAAACAATAAATTTTTATTTTCAAATTTCAATTTTTCAATTTCCCAAACACAAAATCAAATTTCCGAAATCCAAAATCGAAAACCGCAAAGTCAAATTTTACTTATGGTTTATTTCTCTTATTTGGGATTTTTCATTTCTGATATTTCCCATATCGGAAATGCGAGACTCAAATTATTGTTCAAATTATTTTTAAATTTTCCATTTGCAAAACATGATAGCCAATTTCCGATTTTCAAACAAAGGTAAGTTAGAAAGGTTCAGTTTCGAAAGGATGGTTGTTTCCGCATTCGCGATTTCCAATTTCCAATATCTCGCATATCGAACAAAGAAGACATAAGTTTTTCCAAACCTAGTGTTTTGCAGGAGCCTCATATTATATCAATTATTACGTTTTATATCAACGGATAAAAACAGAGATTGATATATTTCAGTTGTTTTTATCAATTGATTTATATTATATCAATTATTACGTTTTATATCAATGGATAAAAACAGAGATTAATATAAGGAGTCAATTGATATAAAACAATAAGAAATCATATAATGTGGTCTACAAAAATAATAAAACTGTAACTTTCTTCAAATTTTACAGGAAATACGACAGCTATTATATATGACGAAATAATTAACGTATAAAATTTTTAGGTCAACTCTTATTTCCTTAAATGAACTTTAAATAAACAATAACTTTTTATTTTCAAATTTCAATTTTTCAATTTCCCAAACACAAAATCAAATTTCTGAAATCCAAAATCGAAAACCGCAAAGTCAAATTTTACTTATGGTTTATTTCTCTTATTTGGGATTTCTAATTTCCGATATTTCCCATAGCGGAAACGCGAGACTCAAATTATTGTTCAAATTATTTTTAAATTGTCCATTTGCAAAACATGATAGCCAATTTTCGATTTTCAAACAAAGGTAAGTTAGAAAGGTTCAGTTTCGAAAGGATGGTTGTTTTCCGCATTCACGATTTCCAATTTTCGATATCTTGCATATCGAACAAAGAAGACATAAGTTTTTCCAAACCTAGTGTTTTGCAGGAGCCTCATAGACAGATCTAGAAACCTAGCTCTCTTCTCTACACCCTATGAATAGCACTGGAAGGGAAGTCATGGCCTGAGGGATTGTGCAGCAGAGAAGGGAATGATTCCTGGTGTTGGGTGTGTGTGGATGTCTTAGGAGTCAAGCTAGTTCTGGTGTAGCCATCCTCAGCTCTAATTTAGTGAGCCCACTAGCTTAGAAGACAATGCTTCCATTTCCTGATAACTTGATAAACCCAACTTGTTGGCTTGGTTATGTATTGTTGTGTACTCTTAGCCTGATAAACCCAACTGTGTTGGCTTGGCTGAATTTTGTGGTATCATTGGCTATGTGTGAGCCTGCTTAGTTTCCTTATTCCTTGTGGGAATCATGCCTAGCTCAGGGGTGGCAGTGTTGCTAAGAGATTAAGGAGCACACTGGCCTATGGTGGGTGGAACGTTGCAGTGACTTAGCTAGTTGCAGGATGATTTCTCCATAAGATAAGTATTCTTGTCTATTTCATCTCTGCAATTGTAATTGATGTTTAATGAAAATGATGAACATGCTAAATTCTTGAATGGAATGTATTTTGCTTCCATTGTATGATGAATAATTATGAATCTATGCATGTTTTACTTCAATGCATTTCAATTTTTATCATTGTATGTTCATGGGGCTAGTTTCTCGGGTATATAGTATTATGGTAGCATCCTCTTCGCTAGTCAGAGGGTCGGGTACATTACAGTGTGGTATCAAAGCACATGTTGCAGCATGGGCCTCAATGGGCCATGAAGAAGTAGTTAAAGAGGAAAGGTTACCTCTGCCAAATAGAGAAAAAAAATGAAACATAGGGATAATTTCAAAAAAAAAAAATCTAAGTATGGAAAATATTAAATGACTTGAGCTGAGTCCATCCAATACATCGGATGACCTAAGCTGAGTCCATCTGGTAAAGAAACCCAACAGAAAGAAATTTTGAAAATTTCCTAAGTTCAAAATTTTACCGAAAGTCTCAGCTGGGAGAAGCCGAAGGTTTCGGTTGGGAGGAGCCAAAGGTCTCAGCTAGGTGGAGTCGAAGGTTTCGGCTAGCAGGAGTTGAAGGTCTCGACTGGGAGGAGCCGAAAGTATTGGCTAGGTGGAGCTGAAGGTTTCGGCTGGGAGGAGCCAAAGATCTCGACTGGGTGGAGCCGAGGTGTCGGTAAGGCTCGCTGGAAGGGAGCCGACACGGCAGCAGAAAGACGAAGATAAGAAGAAAATTTTGAAAATTTTTAAGTCTAGAAAATATCGATTTTTTTTTCGATGGCCTTCGGGAGAATCTCTCCGAGGCATCTTAGATAACTTTCTGATGTCTCTCAAAAGAATTTTTTCAATGCGAGTCGTATGACAGGGGAAGATCAACCTGATATGGCATCAGATGGTAGGGGAAGATCAACCTGATATGGCATTGGAGGACAGAGGAAGATTGACCTGATATGGCATCGAAAGACAGAGGAAGATCAGCCCAATATGGCGTGGGAAGATAGAGGAATATTGACCCGATATGGCGTCAGAAGACAAAGGAAGATCGACCCGATATGGTGTCGAAAGACAGAGGATGATTGATTCGATATGGTGTCAGAAAATTTTTCAACAATGACCTGATGCATTAGATGACTTGTTGGGTGATCCCCCTTAACCCCCATCGTCCCCCTGAGACAGTCATTGTTTTAGAAAGAAAATTCTGTATTTTGGGCAAAGTTGTCATTGTATGATTTTCCTAGAGAAGGCAATTAATTATGATTTGTATAAATTTTATGTAGCTAACAGTTGTGTTACTAACACATTTTGCAGAATCATAGTCACCTTCAAGGGCAGTATTCTAGGTAGTGTGGTTCGGTATAGTAAGTTGTGGTTCAGCCATGAGAACCCATGACGGATATGATTCTCGGGACTCTTACGATCATGTGTGAGATGCCATGGGGGGGAATTTTTGAGTTGGAAATGATGACATAGAGTCTAATGGAAGGAGATTCCAAGAGACACCACCAGATATTATAGCCACCATGAGAAGCTTGATTAAAGCCTAGGAAGAGCAACATCAATTGAATTTTGCTATGTTGCAGAGTTTGACAGACTTGCAAAGAAAGATAGACTCTAGACAGGGTATAGTAAAACCAGAAGGTAGTAAGAGCAGTACTAGGAGAAGAAGAAGGACTTCTAGTGGATCATCTGAATCAGAAGAATCCAGTGGGGATTCAAGCTCTTCTTCTCGCAAGGGCAAGATAAAGAGGCACCATAGGGATTGCTCTCGGGATGAATTTAAGAAGGCTAAACCTCCTACATTTGACGGTGAGGTAAATACTGGAAAAGAGGATGAAGCTTGGATTCTTGGGATAAATAAGTACTTCCAAGTTTAGGATTATTCAGGAAACATGAAGGAAAGGGTTTCCATATTCAATTTGAATGGAAGAACATCCATTTGGTGGGAGAACTTCAAGCAAGTAATGAGGATCAATGAAAGGAGACTTAAGTGGAAAAAGTTCAAGAAGTATTTCAAGCAGAAATACCTCTCTGACAGGTATAATGATGACAAAATTAAGAAGTTCCATGAGCTGAGATTGGGACAGCAGACCATGGAAGAGTATACCAATAAGTTCTTGGAACTATTGAGGTATGTTAGGTACATCAAATATGAAAAGGTGAAGATCCATCATTTCTTGATGGATTGTCTTAGTCTTACAAAGACAGAATTGAGTTTTATGAACCTAGAACTCTGGAAGGCAATAAGGAAGGCTAAGTATTGCTATGAGAAAAGCAAAGGAAAACCTAATTACCATAAGACATGGAAAAACAAGAAGAATGAGAAGTATTACCAAAGGAAGAAAGGTTTCAAACCTTCTAACTTTAGGAATCAGCAGAAGCAACCGTCACAAGCTGAGAAGCAGCCAGCCAAAGTGATGGGAGAAAGGCCTAAAGAGCCACAACAAAATAGGGGACCACTCCAATGTTGGAAATGTGGAGGACCCCACATGCACAGAAATTGTCCACTTGAGAATGAGAATGCAACGCCAACTTACAACATTCAAGAGGCAGAAATAGTGGGTCAAGTAGTAAGGACCGTCCCTAGGATTTATGTAGCATTGGAGGAATTCCAGGAAAATCACCAGTCAATTGTGGTTGAAGTTGCAGGTAATATTGTTGAGCAATCTATTTCTATTTTGACTGGACCTGGTTCTACTCATAGTTACATTACTCCTAGAGTAGTGGAGATTTGTTCTTTTAAGAAAGTAAAGCATAGAAAATCTTGGTTAGTCCAGCTAGGCACTAGAACTAAGAGAAAGGTTAGTCAAGTGATAGAGAAATTTCCATTGGTCATGAATGGATTGGTCACTTGTGTAGATCTGAATGTTCTACCAGTTGGTTCCTATGATGTTCTCATTGGAATGGATTGGTTAGAGGCTCACAGGGTAAATCTTGACAGTTATAATAAGACTTTTGAATGCATGGATGAAGAAGGGAACCCAAAAGTTGTGAAAGGCATTCCAAAGGTGATTTTAGTAAGGCAGGTTTCAGCAATGCAGTTGAAGAATTTCTATAGGAAAGGTTGGCAGTTGTATGCAGCTCATATTTTGGAGGAAATATAGGATGAAAATCCTAGGTTGGAGGACTTTTAGGTATTGCAGGAATTCATGGATGTGTTCCTTGATGAGATTCCATGGCTTCCTCTAAAGAGGGACATTGATTTCACAATTGAAATTGTGCCAAGAGAAGCACCAGTGTCCAAGACACCCTACAAAATGAGTACACCGAAAATGCTAGAGCTGAAGATGCAACTATAAGAGTTGTTGGAGAAGAAGTATATCAGGAAAGTGTGTCTCCTTGGGGAGCACCAGTTCTATTTGTAAAGAAGAGAGATGGTACGCTGAGGTTGTGTATTGATTACAGACAGCTTAACAAAGTTACTATGAAGAACAAATATCCTTTACCTAGGATTGATGACCTCTTTTATCAAATGAGAGGAGAAAAGGTATTTTCCAAGATTGACTTGAGGTTTGGTTACCATTAGGTGAGAATCAAGGATGAAGACATTCATAAGATAACCTTCAGAACAAGGTATGAACATTATGATTTTGTAGTGGTACCATTTGGTCTCACAAATGCACCAACTACATTTATGTGCCTTATGAATAGTGTCTTCAGCAGGTATTTGGACAAGTTTGTTCTTGTTTTCCTTGAATACCTTCTTATTTATTCTAAGAATGAGGAAGAGCATGAAGAGAATTTGATATTGACATTGCAATTGCTCAAGGAGCATCAGCTGTATGCAAAGTTGAGCAAGTGTGACTTCTATAGAGATAGAATTCAGTATTTGGGTCACATTATCTCAGAAGAGGGTGTATCTATGGACCCTAAAAAGATTGAAGCCATTATGAATTGGCCTCCTCCAATAAATGTAACAGATATAAGGTATTTTATGGGACTTGTAGGATACTACAAGAGATTCATTGAAGGATTCTCCAAAGTTGCACATGCCATCACTTCTTTGCAAAAGAAGGGGATAAAGTTTGAATGGACATCAAGGTGTGAAGAAAGTTTCCAGCAGTTGAATAATATTCTCACCAGTGCACCAGTATTGAAAGTTGCAGACCCAAAGAAATATTTTGTGGTGTGTACCGACGCATGCGGACAAGGGCTTGGAGGAGTCCTTATGCAAGACAACCACGTGATATGTTACAAGTCAAGAAAGTTGAAGGAGCATGAGAAGAACTATGCCACTCATGATCTAGAACTTGCATCCATAGTACATGCTCTCAAGATGTGGAGGCATTACTTGATTGGAAGAAGATTTGAGTTAAGGACAGACCATTATGGTCTGAAGTATTTTTTGATCAGCCTACTCTGAATGCTAGGCAAGCGAGATGGCTGGAGTTTTTATGTGAGTTTGAATTTGAAATCAAGCACATAAAAGGAAAAGAGAATAAGGCAGCTGATGGGCTCAGAAGGAAGGTGCAGGAAATGCATGTGGAATCTCTTAGTATTTTCCAATCAGATTTGAGACAACAAATTGTTAGTCATACTACAGAAGATGAAATGTATGTGCAGGTAAAAGAAAAATTCCAGCAACAAAATCTTGAGAATAGGTATGAGGGATATAAATTGGAAGAAGATGGACTTCTTACTTATAAAGGCATAATTTATATTCCAAATGTAGCAGAGTTGAGGAGAGTTGTTATGGATGAAATCCATCAAGCTCCATATTCTGGTCACCTAGGATATCAGAAGACAATTGCTACAGACAGAAAACAATACTTTTGGCTAGGAATGAAAAAGGACATGGCTGAATATATTTCAAGGTGCATGAAATGTCAGTAGGTAAAGGTTGAGCATCAACACCCCGCAGGTTTGTTGCATCCTTTTCCAGTTCCAGAATGTAAATGGGAAGTTATTTCCATGGAGTTTATTACAAGATTTTCGATGACTTGGAGATAGCATGATTCCATCATGGTTGTGGTGGACAAGTTGACAAAGGCAGCACATTTTATATTGGTGAAGTCTATGCATAATACTGATGACATTGCGAAGATCTTCATGAAGGATATTTTCAAATTGTATGGATTTCCTAAGGCAATAGTCTCTGACAGAGATGTCAAGTTCACTTCCAATTTTTGGAAGGGGTTGTTTGCATATTTGGGTACAAAGTTGAACTTCATCACTTCCTACCATCCTCAGACTAATGGGTAGATAGAGAGAGTTAACCAGGTGCTTGAAGACATGCATCACATGTATGTGATGGATAAACCCACCAAGTGGGAAGATTACTTGCACTTGGTATAGTTTGCTTATAATAATGGATAGCAAGCATCCTTGGGGATGACTCCATATGAAGCTTTGTATGGAAGAAGGTGTAGGACACCAGTGACTTGGGATAATCCAATGAACAGGGTTGTGCTTGGTGCACAATTGCTCAAGGAAATGGAGCAGGAGGTTGTAAAGATTAGGCAGAATCTGAAAGCATCCCAAGATAGACAGAAAAGCTATGCAGATAAGCATAGGGTGAACAAAGAGTTTATTGTTGGGGATCATGTCTACCTCAAAGTGAGGGAAAAGAAGAGTTCCTTGAATCTTGGAAGTTGTGCCAAGATGTCACCAAGGTATTGTGGGCTGTTTGAAGTGCTTGAAAGAATAGGGCCAGTTGCATATAGAATTGCATTGCCTACTAGAACTAGAGCTCATAATGTTTTTCATGTTTCTTTGCTTAATAAATATGTACATGATCCTAACCATGTGATAAATTGGGATGTGATTCAAGTGGAACCTGGGGGAGAGTTCCAAATTGAGCCAATGTGCATCCTCGATAGGAAGATCATAATGCTCTGGAACCGAGCCATAGGGCAGGTAAAGGTTCAATGGGAGCACTATGGTCTTGAAGAGGCTATGTGGGAGCTGGAGGATGCCATGCGATTGGCACATCCATTTTTGTTCAATTCTGTGGAGCACTGAGGTGGTACTAGTATAGCATTTTGTTCAATTTTGTAAAGCACTGAGGACAATGCTGTTGAAGGGGGAGGGGAATGTAACACCCCAGTTTTGACCCCATTTGCAATAAAATGTATATGATGTATATATTGTAATTAATCATGGTGTGGAGCTAAAGGAAAAATCCCCACCATCGATTTAATTATTTTATGTTCCGGTGATTAAAATCGTTGTTGATGGTATATCGTGCTATCCGGCACATATTAATTTTGGCATCATGTAAACATGCATTTTAATTAAAAATACCCACAACCAGGTATGTCAATGCAACCATAATCAAAAGGGCATGATTTTCCTAAGGATAAGGAGGGGGAATTATTTAACCTTTGGGGCCAATAGGGAAAAGCCAGATGTCAATAGGAGAACCCATCAATTAGTCAACTACCAAATTAAATTCTCTGGAGTTAGTTGGAAGCAGTTATTGCATGGGAAAACCATTTTGCATGGGCAGTGGTGTGTAGAAGGACTGTCAGTCCTTTCCCACACGCACACTCCAATAGGGAGTCGTTCCTCCTCACGTGGGCAGGAGAAGAAGAGATCCCATTCTTCCATTTTTCCCATTCTCAAGCAGAGACGGTTGTTTTCTCACCTCATGCACAGGTTTTGGTATTTTCCTCACGTAGAGAACTGGGAGAGATACCTTACCCTCATGATTTTGTTGTGTGTAGCTCTCTTCATGTTGTGGGTCTAGGCATGTGAATTCACCTCTATGCAGGTTGCATTTCCTTCCTCACGCAGCTGAGAAATTGCTTCTGGTTCCCCCAAAAATTTTGGGTTGCTGTGGGCTGTTGTTGAGTCATTTTGGCCATGATAGGGCCAAGAACGACTCTGGAGTCGAATTGCTCACTTAGATTTGTGTATTACCCAAATTGTCATCTTGGTTTTGTTCTGTGGTGTTTTCTTTTAAACCCCAGAGCTGTGAATGGTAGTTTTGTTGTGTGTGCACAAGATATTGATCTGTGAACTGTGTAGGAGTGGAAAGGAGTCTGCTTGACAAACCTAGTGTTTTGTAGGAGCCTCATAGATAGAGCTAGAGGGATGGCTCTCTTCTCTACACCGCCTGGATAGCACTAAAAGGGAATTCATGGCCTGAGGGACTGTGTAGCAACGAAGGGAATGATTCCTTGTGTTGGGTGTGTGTGGATGTCTTAGGAGTCAAGCTAGTTCTGGTGTAGGCATCCTTAGCTCTTCAGTGAGCCCACTATCTTAGTAGATAGTGCTTCCATTTCCTGATAACCTGATAAACCCAACTTGTTGTCTTGGTTATGTGTTGTTGTGTACTCTTAGCCTGATAAACCCAACTATGTTGGCTTGGATAAATTTTGTGGTATCCTTGGATATGTGTGATCCTACTTAGTTTCCTTATTCCTTGTGGGAATCATGCCCAGCTCAGGGGTGGCAGTGTTGCTGAGATATTAAGGAGCACACTGGCCTATGGTTGGGTGGAACGTTGCAGCGATGTAGCCGGTTGCGGGACGAATTCTCCATAAGATAAGTATTCTTGTCTATTTCATCTCTGCAATTGTAATTGATTTTTATTGAAAATGATGAACATGCTAAATGCTTGAATGGAGTGTAGTTTGCTTCCGCTGTATGATGAATAATTATGCATCTATGCATGTTTTACTTCAACGCATTTCAATTTTTATCATTGTATGTTCATGGGGCTAGTTTCCTGGGTATATAGTATTATGGTAGCATCCTCTTCACCGGTCGGAGGGTCGAGGATGTTACAGTTAATCATTAAATGACCGTGAATATCACATGCTCCAAACACGGAATGTTTGAATTATCTATAAACTTCATATTTTTTAACATAAATATTTGTTATTACATCTTTAAATAAATATCATATACCCAAATCAAGATATTCATGTATATTAAATCTTTACACTTTAGGTTTATTAAGAGAAATAAATGAAATAAAACCAAGTTTACCACCTAAAGTTCCGAAAGCGATGAAAAATAACAAAGATCAAATTTAAAATAGGCATAAATTAGCAAAGGAATAACTTCTGTGAACATTATATCAACAGTGAAAATCAATTTCATATACCAAAAAACTCCATTTTACTACAAATTAGACCATATGGTCTTTCAGAACATGCACAGTTCATAATTTGAACATGTACAATATTAGGAATTCTCGTTGTCCAAAATCAATAACAAGAACATAGGTGATATTATATGTTAATCAATAACAAGAACATATGTGATATATGTTAATCAATAACAACAAGCACACCAAAATTGAAAGTTACAAAATATTACACAAAAATGAAATTTCTGATCAACAAAAATAAATTGTTGTAACAACCACTCTAATCCATTAAAAGCAAAAAATTGAACAGTTCAACTGTACCGAGCATAAAAATCATACAGAAAATGAGCGTTGCTTCCTAAGTAAAGGTTATAGAAAATTAAAGACATATTCAAATGAGCCACAATAACCCATGTGATATATGGGGGGCTACGTAAAATTAATATAAACAAATGTTTACAAAGAGACCTTGAAAGCTAAATAAGATAATAAACTTAGAGGTAAATAAATGGAACCAAAAGTGAAAAAACAAGAAAGAGAAACAAGATCATGAGCTAGTACCACTCGTACTGATATTTGAATCCTACGTGTTCTGCGTTTCCTCAGCCATAAGAGAAGGCCCACACACCTCTTCGTCTGAAAATGGTAGACTGCACTTCAAAGGCAGAACAACTGCTTTCCCTACAAAGGCATCTGTTTTCCCCACAAAATGATTCACTTTTTCCACAGATGCATCTGCTTTCCCCACAGAAGCATCACATTCTTGAACTCCTTTGAAAAGCTCACTAATTGTAACATGCACTGTAGATACAACGAGTATCGTAGAGGCATGGTCGAGATTCATTTCTAGAGCCATAGAGACATTTTTGCTACCTCCATCACCCAAGGAATCAATTCCCACATCTAATTTTTTCCACATGTCCATCATATCTCTCTCCATGATAAGCATATCTAACTCCATCATTTTCGACACAGCCTCTGAAATTGCCAACTTGCTATTATTCCATTTCCCTAGCATTTCTTCAATGAGTAACCCCGTCATGTTTTTTACGATCCAATAGTGATTCAAGATTACCCCATCAATATCACGAGCAATATTCTCGTTTACCAACCTCCTCTCCCAGTCATCTATTATGGACTTAACTTGTGGAGCAATATCATTGTTGTAACCATCTACCTTCATCGCGTGCACCCCTCATTGCCTATGACCAGTACGACGAGACATGGCACGCTGCTTGGACATAGTATGCTAGTTCAGATTCAAAACAAAATGGAACAAAGAAAGACAGAACAGTTCTGCAACAAAAACAAGGAACAACAGCAATAACCTAAGACCCAATCACTTAGGTAAGAAATAGTTGAAGCGAATCACCATGTTAAAACCAACAGGAGGCCATTAATAGAGAAAAAACTTTTTTGTATCACATCCAGTTATTGACGAAGTGAAATTGTACTGTAACGACATAACGAAATGACCGTTGCATCAAATCATCCCTTAACTCGATAGCTACAGTGTCATCCATTAAAGCTGATACATACTCAATAAGATTTGTCGAAAGCAACAATTTAATGGTGTCTCGAACAAAATGGAAGTAGAGACATCAGTATCAAATCAACTTTAATTCCACCATTAAAACTCAACACATTAGGAAGTTGTCCAGCTTGCACAAAAAGACCCGCTTCATTAATGCGTAGTGAGTGCAGGATACATGGGAAAAACAAGTACAATGTCAATCTGCGATAAATAAATTATAAATTTTAATTTACTTTATAAATTAAAATTTATAATTAAATATAAATTTATAATTATTTCAAATATTATATTTTAAATCACTTTTTAAGGCATTTCTACAAATAAAATTAAATCATATAATTTCAAAACTCGATACCAAATTTCTGAAATCGAATATCGAGAACCAGAAATTCCAGTTTTTCTTAAGGTTATTACAACTATTGAACATTTGCAATTCGTGATAATTAAATCCGAAATATCGGAAATCCAATAAATCAATAAACATTACAATTAAAAAAACCGATCTTTCTACTTTCTAATATCCAAAACTGAAAATGGAAAATCTAGGAAATTATTTCAACAAAAACTGTACAATATCAAAATAACCTTAACAAAATTGAATTTTCCAATTTCCGATACCGAGAAATATGATATCCAAAATGTCGAAAATAGAAAATCGCCAAATAATTTGCGATTTTTTTTTGGGTGAAAATAAAGTGTGAAATAGGAAATAGGAAATAGGAACACTGACATGTTCCTATTTGAAAACATAAAATTTTGTCATATTTCTAAAATTGAAAATCACGAACACAACAAATCGTCCAATTTTAGATTTCGCAAAATCCAATTTATGACATTTCCACTCTCACAAGTTTTCTATTTTCAAATAAAGAAATGTTAAAGATAGTATTTCCGATTCTCAATACTGAAAATCACAAAATAGAAAAATTAACATGGGAAATATTTAAATAATTGAGCCATTTCTTTAATTCTAATATGCAATACTGTTTTGAGTTCAATTTAGAGTGTCTTTCAGGTCGTGACACCGGCACCCTGAAAGCTAAGTGTATTTCATTAACATATTCCGAAACAAGTTGCAAAGTTAAAATTACTTTAAACAAACATGGAAATCAAATTTAACATATTCCCAATTAATGTACAAACATGCAAATCAAATTTGCTTATTTCAACTTAATTTATATCAACCTAGCATATAAGTGTTTAAGATATACAAATTGCAAAAAAAAAGTTTCTTGGACTTACACAATAAGTCCAAATTCACACCAAAACATGCAATTACACAAATAAATAGTTTCTGTCTTTCATCAAGGGAAGAACGCCATTTGGAAAATATATCCATAATGTCATTAACTTCCTAAAATTGAGCATTCCTCAACTGAATATAGCTCTTGCAAATTTGGGACAAAATTTCCACCCTTGTCATTTTTTTCCATTCTTTGATGAATAGTATTATCCAAGCTATCGAGGCATGGGGAACTTCTATCCATTTCTTCATCTCTTTCATCGTTACCTGACTAATTTGTTGAATCAACTCTTTGGTATGATCAAACTGCTTTTCCACTTCTTCCAAGTGAACTTTAGGACAAACTGCCTCACTGAGAGGTTCCAAGACAAGTAAACTCAAATAAGTTAGCAAATTGTTTGAAGCAGACCACATGTTTTTACAAACCTTTTTCCCTGCATTGACTACAACTTCAACTGAATCACAAATAGCCTCCCATGTCTCAATGCAAACTTCAGTTTTCTTCAGCTCTAACTTGTCTAAAAGTTGCAAGCCATCAAGTATTTCCTCAATATGATTTTTCCAACCTCTTATTTTCTCTAAAGCACTGCATGCTACTTTCGTTCGCTGATGGTGATCCTCAAGAGTTTTAGAATGCTTGATAAAATTCTCATATAGGCCTTGCATCTCATCAAATCAGCTGTACAAATCTATCACATTCTGTCGAAATTCTTCCTATATTTTACAGAGCATGTGTTTAAAATCCTCAAGTCTCACATCAACAAAAGAACAGCCTTTTGAGGCCAAATGGACATGTTTCAATTCTTGATTGACAAGAACAATTTGTTTTTCTTGTTGTTAATTATCAACCTCTACATTCCGAAGCTGATGCTTCTCTTCTTCAACTTTCTTTTTCCATCTCTCTATTTTCTCTTCATGTTCTTGTTTCAATTGCGCAATTTGTTGTTCATGTCTCTGTTGTGTTTCTGTTAAATCACGTTTCACCTTCTCCAATTCTTTGTTTTTTCACCAAGATCCAAACTTAATTGTGAAACACATTGAAAATTAGCTCCATCAAAAATTCCCATGGCAGCTGCTATGTGCACTGCCCCTTGTTGCATATCACTTGTGTCTGCCTTCCATATGACCTCACCAATAGTAGTCACATTTATGCCTGAACTTTATCTGGCTCTCTTGGCTCCCCTTTTAACCATACGTTTATACTTTTTACTCCAATAATATTTACCAAAGGATACAACTGCATCTTCTCCAAAATCTACGATAACTTCAGAAGATGAACTGCTTTGCTGGTGGACGCTAACCAAAGGATCACTTTGCGTTTGATTTAAAGGAATATCCATCCTAACAGGGACAATATTCATATGACAAGAAACAAAGGTAAAATCGAGTGATGTAAAAGAATCACATATAGAAAAATACTTCTTTCCAGGAAGAGTCATATAGACAGAAGGAATGTCATCCTAGAATGTAGTGATAACCTGAGCTAATGAAAAAGAAGAAGAAAAACTATTAATAGGTGAGTCAACTGAAGCTACCATTATTGATGAGAAATTTACCTTGGAAAAAAAATGCTTCAAAGATGATGTATCTAACATACTAGAAAACGTTTGGATATTGGGGATAGATGACACAACTGTATTCATAACATCCCCAGTGTCTTCTTCCACATTTGTATCATGACTCTCAATCTGAGCTGACGATAAACAAATTACATTTTGCACAAAAGATTCATGTACAGCTGTATCTGACGTCAAACATTCTTGAATAAGCCTCTCCTCTTTCTTGCGAATTGAGATCGAAGAAATCAACTTTTCTTTTGTCCATGCTTCTGGAAGTTTAGCATGTTTAGAAACTGCTATAGTCTTTAGCCTTTTAGGATTTACTTCAGTTAACTCTGTCTCAGCTTGCAATTCAGACTTGACTTTTTCAAAATTTGTTTTGAGTTCTGCCCCTTTCTCTGACATATCTTCGATTGCTGTAAGAGAGGGGCTCAATGGGCTGTCAAGAACACCTATCCCCTTATTCTCATATTGAGAACCAACAGCAGCAGCAAACCTTGTTGCATGTTCTCTTGCTTCTTCTTCTCTCTTCTCCTTCTCAAATAGGTACAGTTTTGACCCCAATTGAGTCAAAATTTATTTTGAGTTCAACCCCTTTCTCCAGCGTATCTTCCATTATGCAAAGAGAGGGTTACATGGACCTTGAAGGACACATTTTCCCTTGTCCTTAGATCAAGCAGCAACAACAATAGCATACCTTGCTAAATATTCTCTCGCTTCTTGTTCTGTCTTCTCCTTGTCAAGATCTTGTTTTAGTTCCAATTTATTTGCTCTTTCTAGCATAATTCTTCTCTTAAGATCCTTTTCATACATATACTGATGCGACTTTGTCTTTGGATTACTAATTTTACAAATCACCTCCTGAAAAGTGGAAGCTCCTCGCATCATGGAATCATCAGGCTCATTTTCATGAACATATTGAAATTTGACATGCTCCTGAGCAAATAGATTATGCAAAAAACCCACCGGATCATACATTCTTTTGAATACCTCTCCCAAGCTCATAACAGAAATATCCTTTCCCAACAAACACACATGACCAACATTCTGTACCGTAAGATTGCTAATATTCACAAGAAATTTAAGCCACGCCTTGTTCTTATGTTTGGTCAACTTGGAGATAACCCCATCAATCACAGTCTGATAGGATAATTCTTGAAGCACCATTCGATCTGGAACAATTATCGGAAGCAAGTGCACTATATTTCTGCCCCAAATCTTTATGTAAGAGAAATATTCTCCTACATACCAGTTTCCATACTCAGAAATGAGTTCCCTAGATTTTTTAGAAAATGTAGGAGCATCAACTTTAAACATTTTACAGTACATTGACCCGAGAAATAGGTCACAGATCTCATAAACATGAGGTATGAAATTGTCATCCCACATATCAGCACAATATATATGAACAGGTGGACATTTCTCCTTCCAATCCCAATTTAGCTCCGGGAAACAAGAACACGCATAGAATTCATCCATAACGAACCCTGACATGTAGAAAGATGGTTTCCAATTGGCTGGGGTTCTCTGATATTTTTCAATTTCCCCCTGTAAATTGCAAAACAGAAATTGTGCCCAGTATAACGAATCACTTGTAAGAAAAACATGGTTCTCCATAGCGATCCATTTCTTTTTTAATAAGGAAAATTTAGGTAACCCATATAACGTGCAAAACATGGCCGCCAACAATGAGAAAGGCTCTCTGAACCAAGAAACCAAATATGCCAAAAGTGAAATAGGAATCACTAGTGTTGGGTCTTCTAGCCAAAATTTCACCACTTGGTCGTAATTCGATTTGGAAAGGAATTTGCCGAAAAGTTTCATCAAGAAAACTGGTTCAGAGTTTTCAAACCATAAGCCCTAGAAAACACTTCTAGACCAAACGAAGCAATAGAGACATTGTCAATATCATTAAACATTCATTGGTTAAGGTCAACATGATCCAATTCCCACTTAACAGGGTCTGTGTAAGGCATAAAAGGGGGCCTCGCCGCAATGCAATGGAGCTGAGAATTACGTATGTTCATGTAAAAATCTTGGCCATTAGTAACAAAGGAAAAATAATCACTGTGAAAAATAGAATAAATTCTAGACTAGTCCACATATGAGGACTCAGACACATACCCACTAGTGTCAGTGAAAACATCGGCATTGGGATCTTTGATTTTCTGCTCTTGAAGAGTCGTTTTAGGTCATATATTCCTGGTCGTAGCAGATACCTTCTTTGATTGAATTTTAACAACCATGTCTAAAAACGACTGAGAGTTTAAATTTACTAGAAAAACGGTCACCGAGTAAAAACTTACAGGACAAAATCATGAGTCTACGCACTCAGACAAAGGAAATCCACAGCAAAAAATTCTGCCCAGACTGAAAAATCTTAAAGTTCAATTCTTTAAAAACCCATCTACAAGGGAAAAAATAATGTTGACCATATATTTCTTATGGATCAATGGACAAGTTCAACCAAACACCAAACATTTACATTTCTGATTTCACATTAACATTTCTGATTTTTAGGTTATTTCACTTTTCCGCTATTTATAATATCATGTTGTTTTCTCTAATATTCACTTAACCACACTATCCATTTTTTGTTTTTTATATTGATTGTACGGAAATTAAAGTTTAAATTAGATAATGCTTAAATAGGATACAAATTACTTGTTGACTATGATGCTAATGCCTTTCCCTTGTCCTATCATTTCCGAATTCATAAATGTCCTATCATGATATTTATATGTCGTAAATAAGAAATTTAGACAAATCGCAAATCAAGAAACAATCATTCAGTCAAAAACCATGTGGGAAACCCACTTTCCGATATGGAAAAGAAAAAGACTAAAATCAGACAAATGAACGTTATTAAAATATAAAACGATATTCCTTGTTTTCAATATCTGAAATTTAGGGAATTGGAAATCGAGAAGCCAGGAAATTATTAGAAAAAAAAACTAAGTCTGATATCCGATCCCCGATCTTCCAATTTCGATTGAGGGTTTCAGAAATCTGAAATCTCAGATTTGATTGTACGAATTCATAAATGTCCTATCATAATATTTATATGTCGAAAATAAGAAATTTAGACAAATCACAAATCGAGAAACAATCATTCAGTGAAAATACATGTGGGAACTCCCATTTCTGATTGTCAAAATAACTAGTCTACGTGCTTAGACACAGGAGATGCACAGTAAAAAACTCTCGCCAAACTGAAAAATCTTAACTTCAATTCCTTAAAAATACAACTTTCCGCTCTTTAATATCATGTTGTTTTCTTTAATATTCACTTAATCACACTATTCATTTTTTTTATATTGATTGTACGGAAATTAAAGTTTAAATTAGATAATGCTTAAATAGGATACAAATTACTTGTTGACTGTGATGCTAATGCCTTTCCCTTCTCCCATACATTTCCCAATTCATAAATTTCCTATCATGATATTTATATGTCGGAAATAAGAAATTTAGACAAATCTCAAATCGGAAAACAATTTTTTAGTCAAAAACCATGTGGGAACTCCCATTTCCGATATGGAAAAGATCGAACTTAGCTTTTTGTTCAACTAATCTCCTCAATTCCCTATTTCCGATTCCCCAATCTTCTGATTTTGATTGGGGATTTCCAAAATTAGAAAAATGTCAAAGTTGAATTCAATCCAGTTTCTTGGTTTCTTTATTTGAAAATAGGAACAATCAGACAAATTGAATGTTATTAAATTATAAAACGATATTCCCTATTTCCGATATTTGAATTATAGGGAATTAGAAATCAAGAAGCAGAAATCTCAGAGTTGATTGTACGGATATCCAAATTCATAAATGTCCTATCATAATATTTATATATCAGAAATAAGAAATTTAGACAAATCGCAAATTGGGAAACAATCATTCAGTCAAAATCCATGTGGGAACTCCAGTTTCCAATATGGAAAAGATCGAACTTAGCTTTTTGTTCAACTAATTTCCTCAATTCCCTATTTCCGATTCCCCACTCTTCCGATTTCGATTGGGGATTTCGGAAATTGGAAAAATCTTAGAGTTGAATTCAATCCAATTTCTTGGTTTCTTTATTTGAAAATAAGAAACTTCAAATATCGGAAATGTCGAAAATCCCATCTTGCGGAATCTGAAATTGGACCATATGGTGTTTCTGCAATCGTACTGGAAATGTGGATCTTGCGAAATTTATAATTCAACCATACGCTGTTTTTAATGCAAAAAATAGGACATCAAAAATTTTAAATTTCAAGTTTGAGTTTTTTTTACTTAATAAAACTATATTTTAAGCAGAGGTTAAAAATGCACAAGTTTAAAATTTTAATACCAAACATAAATTTTATTTACTCAAAATGTCTCAACCTAAAATTTCAAACTCAGTATTAATATGCAGTCTCCCAAGGTAAGTCACAAACATTGGGTTGCAGAAAGACAGAATATTTTCACCCTCTCGGCATTTTTTTGCACCTCTCGGTGCAAATGCTAGTGTTAATATATAGAAAGTTCGTATTGCTTAAGGATAAAACATAGATATATTATTGTTATTCAACATAGATATATTATCGTTATTCTTAGTAAATTATTGAATGGATATTTATGATTGTGAATTATCGAATGAGTATTTGTTTGTTGATGTATTAACCTTAAATCATTTATATCAAATTTGAGTGTGTGTGTGTGTGTGTATATATATATATGTATGTATGTATGTATGTATGTATGTATGTATGTATGTATAGTTAAATGAAAAAAATAGTATATGTTTATGTTATTCCACATAATATATATACAATAATAAATATATATTCAACATTTCACTCAATTATTTTGATTCCCTCTTTATTCTTATAAGAAAGTGATTAAATGTCCAAACATGTTCTTTGGCAATGTGTAGTCAATATTAAGCGATTATTTCATGAAAGAAGTCTTGTATCCAAGAATGGTGGAAGTATAAATGCTACACAAATTTGAATCATTAGGCAATTTCCATTGTCATTTCTTGACAAGTAGTGTATTTTACAAAGAATTTTTTTTTCCTAAATTCAAATGGAGTAGAGAAAATCATGGCCTAACATATTCAACATTGAATTTCAAGGATGTTAACATTCATATTTACCTCCCATATATGTGTTACCTTGGAAATCAAATCTCCTAGCTAAGACATTGTATGTTTAGCTATTACTTGGGAAATCAAATCTCCTAGATAAGACATTGTATGTTTAGCTAAAAATTCACCTACATATACATTGAGATTTTGATTGACCTAGCTACAACATAAGCTTAGTGCAACATTAAGGTGCCTAATACAACGTTCAGGTTTTTATAATAATTTTACATATATTTATGATGTATTGTTTAGCTAAAGCATGGATTAATTAAAATAGATGTAAATTCCATTTCATTATCTGTGTTCCATTTATTTCCAAAATATTTCAACTCATTTGGAATCATTATTTCCATCTATTATATGGTTGAGAATCAACATTTGACAAGGATCCATTGAGAGGTTTAGCAAAGTTGGAAGGATATGGTTGAGAGTAAAGAAACTAGCCCTTAGCGTCACGCAAAGGAGATTATATGCTTTTCTTCTAGGTTTTTCTTCCTATAGATTTTATTAGGGAGATTAGGGCTAGTCAAGAACAACTACCCCTACTTTGGTTCTTGACATTGTTATAGATCCTTGCAATTATCAAACAACATGTAAATCAACCTGCATTTCTTAATCCATTAAAGTTGAGGCACATAACCCCTGCTTATATTGCTACCATCTTATAACAAGAGCTATTGACAATGTCGGGGACATTGCCACCTCGTGGCTCTTGTTTTTTCCATGGTTATAATTCTCTAATCATGGGTTAATTTTCCATGTTAAAAAAAACACTAATTTTCATATTTTTCTAGATGATTTACCCAAATTTTATAGAAAATAAGATTTTACTTTAAGATTTGCCAAAATTATCCAAAAACTATATAAAGTTCTTAGAAATTTGAATATTTTTTCAAAAGCCAAACATTTTATGGTTGAAATTTTAAGAATTAGTAAGATATTTTTACACTTTTAATGAAACTATAAATCCTTAAAATATTCCATGATTATCATAATTTATTTTGAATATTTTAATGAATTTTATCCCTTATAAAATGATAATGTTTTCTATATATGTAAAACCAAATAATAGGATTGGGATTTTCTATTAAAGTGGTTGGTGTATGGTGCTAGATCACTTCAAATGACAAGGTAAACGTTTCGACACGATCTCGGAGAGGCACAAGTTGGGGTAGCTAGAGCATTAGCAAAAGGAATTTGACAAGTTTCAGCACCACCATCAGTAGCACTCATTTATTTTATTTAGAAACCTCACTAAAAGTAGTCTTTGTAAGGGTTAAAATAGGTCATTTTTTATACTTGAAGGCTGCAACACATGCTAATGGCATTCTTAGATCCCCATTAAGCTCTTTAGGTGGTTTGGCTTCGAAAATTGTGTTATATATACTTTGAGTTTATGTTGCCTCTGCTTAAATAAATAAATTCAATGAAAATAAAACTTTTATCTTTTCATGAAGAATGAATATTTTGGTTATATGTACAATGAGTTTATGTTGTCACTATGCATAAATAAATAAATCCAATAAAAAATAGACTTTTATCTTCTCATGAGGAATGAATATTTTGTCAATGTGATAAGGATATAAATTTTGGGAACCACCTCTTTATAGTTCATATAATGACTCAATCTTAAATTAAAAATCTTTTCTTGTAAATTGTTCTATCCTAATTGTTGCTGACCAAAAATGCATCATCTCCTCTAAACCTAGTTTAATTGCATCTTTGTATAATTAAGTAAAAAATATATTTAGCCTGGTGGGTTAGCTTAAGTGGTAGAGAGTTGTTTATGCTAGCAGAAGGTCTCGAGGTCAAATTCTTGGGTGGCTATGCAAGGGCCTCACTCGATGTTCCCCCCGAGTTAGACCCCATAATCAGGGCCGATAGTTTACCTCGGGTAGCATCTTTAAAAAAATGGGGAATTCCCTAGCAATGTTCCATCATAAAAAAAAATAAAGAATATATTTAAAAAACACAATAAGATTGTTCTCTAGACATATAGAATCTTCACTTAACATGTCACACATTGAAATTTGAACTTAGATGAAGAGTATAACAACATTTCTCCCAACCACCCAACCTACACTCAATTAATCTATTATTACATTTCACATACATATATATTAAAACCGACCCAATTTCAATTTCAATATACACTTACAATTTTAAAAACATCCCTTTAAAATTTATTTAAATTACTCATAAAAGCATCCATTAATTGAGACAAATGGATTCAATATTCCGTACCCATCAAAGAATAATACTTTGCACGAGCAACGTCCTTGAGTTTAGAAAGGGAATAACTTTAACTTTGCCTTTATTCCTTTGTTATGCCATTCAAAAGAAAGCATCGCTACAAGAAAAGGAAAGAAAGAATATTTACCCTTTTGTATCAGCTTGTATTAATTTGTCTGGTCATCGTAGAATCACTTTAAATTCACAATTTGATTCTATGTCAACTTTGAGATATAACATGAAGGAAAGAAAAAAAATTCATTTGTCTTGTGGTACGATCACTTTTTTCTTTTAATGAATTTCATTTTTTTCTTAATGAAATTACATTTTCATTTATATTATAATATATAACACACAATAACTAAAACATAAAAAGAAAATTACCATAAATTGTTTTATAAATTAATATTTTATAAATCATTCATTTTTTTTTACACTGAAACAATTAAAGATATATTAAAGAGATGGCCACGGCCTAAGTCTAATACGTCTAAAGTTCAAAATTCCAAAAGCCAAGTTTTTGAGCAGAGTGCTAGTTGCCTTACATTACCGACAAGTAGGTTAGAAATACATCTAAGCCAAAAATTCATGAAAAATGTTATGCATTAACAAACTAGAAACTATAACCACACTAAATATGGAGCCAAAAGGAAACATGTATCAATGATGGACAAGCTATTGGAACTAAGAAACATAAATTCAAATCTGGTACTAAGGACGTGAAGTAAGACAGTTAGGGCATGTCAGTCGTAGGTCCGACTCACTTCTTCGCTTCCAAAGTCACTTTCGCAGGCCTCTGTAGATACACCAACATCTTATTCATATCCAGGCGCTCCATCTCGTAAAGCCATCATCATCTGACCTGTTGCGCTTCCAAAGATCCTCGCTTGAGAAAAAGAGCCATCTCGCTATCGCAAGATGGCAACGATTCATCCTGCTTTTGGAAGACAACTAGGAACCTCCAACTCATGGAATGAGATGGAGGGCCATGCGATCGTCGTTTAATATTAAAAATCCTTGACCTAACTTGCATCCCTTGTTTTCCGACTTGACCACTTCTTGATTTGATCTACCCAGAATGTGATAAATTTGAAACTGGGAGAAGTGATGAAGGGTTCTACATATTCGTTCCAATGTCATGTTAAGGTTGACATTGCCAAAATGATTCTCTGAATGCAAAATTTTTACTAGGACTTGCGAGTCCCCAAAAATTTTTGGACCCTTGTGTATCCCTTAGCTAGAGTAATCGTAATCCCTTAAGAAGAGCAAGAGATTCAGCATGATTGTTTGTGCAATTGCCTAATCCCTAGCTAGAGCTGGTTTCAAGAGTTCCTCCAGGGGAGAAGATTGCCCCCCCTCCTCCTATGGCCTTGGAGTTCCCTTTAGAAGCTTCGTCAAGAATATTGTTGCTTTATTTTGAAGTTTCCACGAACTCTAGAAATCCAAATCCGAGAGTCTGAGAATCCAGGCTGGTTTGGGTGTTGGGCGCTTACCAATGTTTATCTTCTTGCCAATCTTTAAAGATCCAAGCCAAAAATGATCTACAAAAGTAAGAGAGGGGTCCAGATCTTTCGTCCTACTTCTTATCGTCTTCAGGAGAAGGGCCTTTGCTTTGGAAGCTACTTGAGGTTTGGCTTTGGTTATTGAAGATGATGTTATTTCAGGGTAACCATAATTTCCAGCATATAATCTTAGGAAGAGTTAAACAAATATTTTTCTAGAAAGGCTTGCTAGATAGAGTAGATAGAAAAAGATTATTTTAGTTAGAAAATAAAGACACAATAGAGATCTGAGAAGGGGAGGGGAGGGGGGAGGGATATTCAAATCCTGAAGTGAGACGGTCCAAACAGAGAGAGAAAAGGTGCAATCCATAAAGAGGTGGTCAATGGATTCCAAGCTAATACAACATAAAGGACATCGATGGGGTCCCAAGATGTCGTGTTTAGCAAGATTTTCTCCCGTTAGAATTTTCCTATGCATTAAGAGTCAAATGAAAAAATTGATTTTGGGAAGGCCAAAAGAATTCCAAACTAGTTTCTAGAGAGAAGTGAGGAGAGGAGCCTTACAAATTTGTAACACTCTAAAGGCTTGGGTTGCTGAGTAAACTCCCGAATTTCCCCATCCCCACTTATCGTTGATATGAATATGAATGAGTGTTAGTACTGTAAGAGTCGAGAGGAGAGAATTCTTCTGTGATGACAGGCAATCTGGAACTTCTAGAAGAGTCCACGCCAACCAGTTTCCATGCTCATCCCATTGAGAAATGTCTGCCAAAGTAACTAGTCCTCTTTGTGTAAACCATAGCTTGAGATTTGAAAGGGAGGTTGAGTTCTCGAGAGGAGGGTTACCCTTGATGCCATCCGACCAAAGTTGAGTTTTAAAGCCATTCCCAAGGATGTGATGCATTTCTTGATGAAAAAACTTGATTCCTGCTCTGCATAGATTCCAAATTGAAGTGCCTTTGGGAATTTTGTTGATTTGCAGATTGCGCATAGAGATCCCTTTTAAGTATTTTTTCCTCAAAAATTTTCTTACATGATGAGCGTGATTGGAGAACAGATTCCAGATAATTTAACCTCCCAAAGCAAAGTTGACCAAGTGGGGGTATCTTACCTATAGCCCACCCTCAATCAGAGGTCTTTGCACAGTGTCCCAACTGACAAGATGAAATTTATCTGGATTCCCTTTTCCTCCTTTCCAAAGGAAGTCTTTAACGAGATGGGAAAATCGATCCATAATTGTTTTGGGTGCCAAGAGCATGGAGGATTGGTCAATAAGAAGAGAAAAAGCATTGATTTGATCAAAACTAATTTTCCTGAATAATTGAGGCAGCGAACCCCCCCCCAGACGACAATTTTTGTCTTAATCTTGCTGAGAACCTCTAACCAAAGAGTGGGTTTGATTATTCCCAAAGAAAGAGGGAGACCCAGATAATTGATTTTTTCCCAATAACCAAAACCTAAAAAGCCCAAAAGAAGGGATATTCGAAGGATTGTAGTTTGATCAACATTCCATCCATTAACTACACTTTTCTTGTTATTCACCATAGCTCCTAAAACCTGACAGTAATTCTGAATTAGCTCTTTAAATGGCTAAAAATATTTAAGGAGGCACCTCCCAAAAAGTGCGAGTCGTCAGCAAATAAGGCATGATTTAAAGAAGGGAGACATTTCTCTAGACATATTCCTGGAATTTTCCCTACTTATTTGTTTACAACCAGCTTCCTGGTTAAGGAATCAACCATCAAGATTTATATGAAGGGGGAGAGATGACACCCTTGGAAAATTCCTCGCGTAGCTTGAAAGAAACTTGCAGGCCTTCCATTTACTAAAGGAGCAATCCAAGGCTTGTCAGTGCAAGTTTTAATCAAGCTTGTAAAGTATTTACTGAAGACGAAGGAGGATAAAAATTTGTATAAATATGAAATATTAACTCGGCCAAAGGCATTTGCCATGTTGAATTTTATAAGCATACCTTTTTCTTTTCTGAGCTTGCTGGAATGCAAAACTTCTTGTACTAAGATCACATTATCCATTATTTTCCTTCATTTTATAAATCCTCCCTGATTTGGAGTGATCAACTTGTCAAGTCAGGGTTTGATTCTATTAGAAAGAAGTTTGGAAATAATTTTATAAGAGGTATTATAGAGCGAGATGGGTATGAATTGAGCAAAATACCCAGGGTTTGTTTCTTTGGGAATCAGAGCAAGAAAGGTGGAGTTTGTGCAACATCCGATCTTGGATTTTTGATGAAATCCACTAATCATACGAGTAAAATCCGACATGATAATTGGCCAAAAAGATCTATAAAAATGTATAGTGAATCTGTACATATTGAGGGCTTTGTCTGGCTCCATTGACCAAATCCTATTGGTGATCTCTTTTTCAGAAAAAAGGTTTCAAGAGACATTGATTATCAGCAGAACTTATCAGAGCATGAATATGTGAGAGGAAATCAATGGTTACCTCCTCGTCTGGTTGACCATCCTCTGGGTATAAGGTTTGGAAATGAGCTTTTGTAGCCTCTTTGATTTTTTTAAACCCCTTGATTATATCTCCCCCTATTGTTGTAACCTCAGAAATATGATTGCGGAATTGCCTAGATTTGGCTTGCTTGTGGAAGGAGATGTTACGATCACCTGCCTTTGAACGGTAGACTGCAAGAATTCAATCTCCAATACTCTTCCTCTTGGAAAAGAGTTCAAAAAACAATGGATTGTGCTCGTTGATCCTTTTCCAAGCTGATGGTAGTGATGTATTTTTCCTCTAAGTCCATCTGTAGAGAAAACAGATCCTATAATGCTTCCTTTTTGAAGAAGGAGGGAGTTTTGAAAGTTTTTTTAACCCAACCCTTTAACGCATGTTTTGTGATTTTAAGATTTTGTTCCCAAATAAAACTCAGGGAGCCTATGACATGGGAAGCCCAAGCATTGGTGACTATTTCCTAGAAACATTCCTTATCGATCCAGAGTAGACTAAATTGGAAAGGGATTAGTCCTAGATCTTCCTCGTCTTTTAAGTGCAAGAGAATTGGCTTGTGATTCGAGGCAAGCTTGGGAAGAATATTTGAGATTTTTTTTTAAAGAGAGAGTTCTGAATTAAAAATCGATCAAGACGCGTTGCAATGTGATGGCTTCCTATTTAGTTATTAGACTAGGTGTACCTTCCCCGTTTGGGATTTATATCAGATATTGTACCAAATGGAGCATGGGGTCTCGTCCACTGTTTCCCCCTTTTTTCTCTTTGTGGCCCATTACAAGATTGAAATCCCATGCTAGAATAATATTCATAGGTGTATAAAACTCTATAAAGTCTTCTAGAGTGTTCAAACAATTTTTTTCTCTAATTAGTGGACAGATACATAAAGATTGAAAAGAACAAAAGTTAATTTACTTTGAAGGTGATGAAGTTCGATGAATATGTAGTGCTGTGTTGGAAAAGAATTTTTCAAGGAAAATTCCTCTTCAGACCACAACGTTGCAAGCATGGTATTTTTTAAGGATTCTAATATTATAGTTAAGTATAGTATCCTAGGTGATTAATTTGAATTGAAAAAACACGTATAAAGATAGGTAGGCAGATATTAAATATGAAACGTACAATTTCCTACTGAAATGTGTAATTTTTGGCAAATATTATGATAAAAAAACATATTTTATGTAAATATAGGTGATATTAAAGACTAAAAATGGCTAAATAGTGAATTTATTTTTTGAAAAAATCCCCAAAAATAGCCAATTGGCGAAATTTCCCCCCTAAAATTACCCTAGTTGCAAGTCCGCCAGGGGAACCTCTTGAACTTACCACTTTTCTGACATCTTCTTCCATTTGGTTCTGCTTAAGAGGAGGAGAGATTCATCGTCTATTTTGGTCTCTTGGAGCATGAGGATGTCCGGTGGATCAATTTTAAGAAGATCCTTAATTGTATCATATTTCGAAGGGTTCCCTAATCCTCTGCAATTCCAAGAGACCATAATCATTACTTACTTTTTAAAGAAGGAGGTGGGCCTCCTTTGTGGACGTTATTTCTGGTACTTCTAATGTAGGCCATGTCTAGGGTCCTCTAACTTGCATCTTTTGTCTTTCAACCTCCACTTCTCTTGTTTCTTTCTTATATTTCCTTCGTAATTTCTTTGTGGACCTCTCCAAAATGTCTTCCTCAGACAAAGAGACTGCTTCCATAGGCTTTATTTTTATCATATCTGCATATTAGGGAGATGAGGATCCTCCTTTTTTAGGGGAATATGGGATCAAGATGATGGCTTAGGATTGCACTTGTAGCTCCCCTTCCTCCCTCTAATGTTGTTCCAACTGTTCTTCATTTTCCTTATCATTGGGATCAAAATGTGCATCCTGGACACTTAGAATTTCATCATATTGATTTCGTGAGTCTTCTTCCCTAAGAGGGGGCCTAGTGCTTGCTTGTTCCTTCCCTGCAAAGGTTTTCTTTGAAGTAGGTTGTGTCGTAGCATGTTTATGCACTTGATTCCACTGTTCTCCTTTATAGTTTTCAACAACTTCCTCTACCTTTTTTTTCTGTAATGATGAGCAAAATGGACATATTCGTGACAATATATACATTTAAAAGGGAGTTGCTCATAATCTAGCTCCTGAATGTGGGACTAGTCTGCAACGGTTAAATTTATTACTTCCGGTAAGCTTCTTTCGAGATCCACCTCTACATAGATCTTGACGCAGGATTACTGATATCGTCTTTCAGCCTTGTCAATATATCTTCCTAGAGTGTTCCCGATGGCCTCCAAAGATTCTAGGTTCCAATAATGTAAAGGAAGGTGGGGGAGCTGAACCCAAACATGGACTGCTGAAGTGACATCCTGGTTTCAATCAAAATATGGGGTCCATTTGTTCAAATACAATCCTTGTGGCCCCATGAAATAAGTCCCATTTCAAAAAATTAGACCCCAATATGATGAAATTTCAAACACAAAGACACAATACCCCTTACCTACTAGATAACTGCAAATTTCTTCTGCAATGAGAGGTTTCCAATTCCATTATACCCAAGATTCTATTGCTTTTGGGGAAGGCCATAGGCCTGTAAAATGACCAATGAGGCCTTTCTCTGAGAGGTTCAGAGTGGTTCTATAGGGACGTTCCACCGGGAGTGCAACTATGGGGATGCTCTCTAGTTTTTCCACAAACTTTTGCTGAGTTGAGCTTGCTAGCTGTTTCCATTGAGCCACAACTATCTTCTTGAAAGCTAATATTTACAGAGGGATCAAAGGAGAAGGATATGGAGGAGGATCAAATCTTCCTCCTGAATCCATGGCAGCAAAGCCTTAGTAGCGGTTATAAACCCTAAGCATGTGTAGGGCTCCTCGAGGCGATTGTTTATTTCACAGTGTGACATATTCAAATTATTTTTAATATTCAACATATATTGGACATTAATATTTCTATATAAACTTATTACATAACTCTATGTGATTAGTTAAAACATGTTTACAATAATCTATCTATATCTGAATTGGTTAAAACATGTTTACAATAATCTAGCTATACCTGAGTTCCTTATAGTTTAAACCTTTTTTATTATTAACTTTTCTCTATTACCCAATTTTGTTAGGAAAAATAAAGATATAAGGTCTATATCAGGAATTTTTTTTTTTTTTAATTGAGACTAAATGTGTGAGTCATTATAACTTTTTAAACTTGGAAAAAGATTGGAATGTAAATAAATATTGAAAAGTATTAAACTTGGAAATTCAAAAAAAGTTGAAGGAAAATGAAATAGTAGGCATTTCTTTACATACAAAATTGAATTAAGATTATATTACACTAAACACTTCATACTTTTTAGTTTGGAAAGACATTATATTATAAGGCTAGTTAAATCTTTTAATAGATTGGTGAATAATGGATCTTGACTACTAAAAATAGTTAATACACCCTCTCGAACAAACCAATGACCTTATTCCTATAATGAATTATTATAGTTGTAAGGACGAGCTTATAAACAACTCATTTCTTCATTATTTGGAAAGTCTCATCCACATATTCAGTGTCCTATGAAACAAAGTAGAAGTAAGACAATGTTTTAGTACTTTTAATAATTTTATTAATATGGTTGTCATTGATGCCAAATTTTTTAGACATGTGGATATTGATGGAAGGTTGCATTCTACTTTTCAAACATTGAGATTGGTAGGATTTGTAGAGTTTAAAAAGTTTCTTATTTTAAGTTCAGAGTCTAATCTATTGATGTATAATAAAAGTACAAGAATAGATACATATCATTGTAGTTGTTTTGTGGACTAAAAGTAGCAGAGTGAAAGTAGGAGCTTACCCATGTTGGGAAATCAGACTCATAACATCAAAATGATGCTCCCTTGGGTAGGGAAAACAGATCATACAGAAATATGACAGTGTTAAACATAAAAGTAGTGTTCTAATACTACAAGAAAAATCTATCAAAGCTAAACCCAGAATGTCCATGAACTAAAAAACCAATAGAACTTGTTACTCAACATTTGGAGGGAAGTTCCTCCTCAATGGATACTCCGAAGTCGAAGACAATATGCGAGAGGGTCTTCGGTTTTCTATCAGTATGGGGATCCATATGGGAAGAGGTTCCTTCGCCAGCTTCGACTTCCAGACTCTTGGAACCAATGTTGGTATCGTCGTCACTGCCCGAGGTGGAGCTAGAGGAGCACTTTTTTACTAGAAGTGGCTCAGTCTTCTTGAATTATGAGGCGATGGTGTTGGTCTCTTTTCCTTGCTGAGCTGTAATGATTTGTACTAGATATGGATAAATCCCTTGCTTCGGATCATTAGGAGCATTGGGAGGAACCATAGAAGGAGTAGGGGGAGCATCCTGGATGCTTGTGAGATGTAGGAGGATCCCAACAATAAGATTTTTCACCACCCAAAACTTTCATCTGCATAGAACCGTTCAATTAACTGTAGAAGGGGAGCTGAAGATTTCATCTTCCCAGTCATTCATGAGTTGGCACAGGTGTTCAAGAATTTCTACATCAAAACCCTCTATATTGACAATCGATGAGAGAGTCCTGGTTCTCTTGTTGGCGCTCCCTCATCCACCTCTCCCACGTCGTGGGGTGGCTCTCCATTTGAGAGACATGTCTATATAGTCTGAAGGCACTGAAGAACTTGAATACCATGATTTGAGAGATTTGTAGGGGGCTTTAAGAGTCAAGAATAGTTGCTTGGGCCAAGCTTTGCAGACACTTACTGAGGACGCAGGGATTCCAAAGATGTTTGCTGCAATGCCCGAAGAATTGGGGATGTAATGGGAGAATTTATGTGCTAGAGAAACATTAAAATACCTATGATATATGATGTATTCACAAGTTGCATGGATTTCCATGATCATGCGCATGAATTCCAAGTACGAAATGACATCAGGGTTGTCACCTCCCATCAAAACCAGTATCGCACCTGTGAATGCTCCAGTTGTCTGGGATCTGGGGAGTACCGTCTATTAGTCCTATATTTGCTAGCTATTCTATTTACCTATAATTCACTTTGAATCATTTCCATTCCTTTTATTTTTTATGTTCTCCATTATTGTAAATTTCATTTTTTATTTATTTCTTTGTATTTTGAAATCATAGTTTTAGATTTACCTCCCGGTTTGATAAATGAGTGATTGTGTTTATAATCAAAGTTGAGAGTGGTTAATTCAGTTTTGAAATGATTGATTGGATGTTTTGTATGATCTAATGTAGTCTCATAGCGCATTTTAATATTTCCATATACACGCACACTACCAAAGTGCCAAGTTTAGGCCTTGCGCAAGTTCAAATCTCAATCTAGAAAATTAGTCATCAAAATTTATTGTTCCTGATGCCAGGGATATGGAGTTTTCTTAACCATACCAAGGATGGACCAGTATATTAGAATTGGATGTTGGGTCACTAGTAACAAAGTTTACCTTATTTTCTAGTGGGATATTTCCACTACTTAAAGTGCCCATGAATAAGATCATGGATCTAAAAATTAGCTCCAAGTCTCTATAGAGGCAGGCAAGAAAGTGTGAAAAGGAAGAGAAGGTTGAGAAGCTCAAGGTTAAGAATCCCATAGAGAAAGGAAACATGGATGGATCTCAAATATATGCAGAGAACTCCATCAAGAAACATAACAAACAATTGGATTACATGCGTTTGGTTTCTCGCTTGGATACTGTGGTGTCCAGGCTTGATACCCAAGAAAAAATGATGACAATCAATAAGTCCATGACATCAATTGTCAAGGCACTGGATAGTGCTCTTGTAAATGGCAATCTTCAAAAAGATGTTTGAAACCATGGATCAATTTGAAACACAGTTTGTGAATATGGAGGTTCAGTCTCAATTTGATGAGAATGTTATGGCTGGTAGCACGTCTATTTCAACACCAGAGGATCAAGTCAACACTCTGATGCAACAGGTGGCCGATGATTATGGGTTTGAGGTGTCAGTTGGCCTACCTCAAACTGTTGGGCATGCCAAGCTAGAGAAAGTTGAAGAGACTGATCCGAGGGACAATGTTTGAATACACATCACAAAGCTTCTCTTAGCTATGGCTAAGAACTTTGGGGATAATTATCTCAGTGGCATTATGCTTCTCGTGTTTTTGACTGTAGTCAGAGACAATGTTGGCACACTACTCATGCCTTCTAGTTTTGAATCTCAAATTATAGGTTTGAAGCCAAAAAAGACAGTGTCTGAGCGATTGGTTGTAATGTGCGTACTTCCGCTATTGCTTACAAGGATATTAGGATCTCACAATAGACAAGCACAACTTGTTGAGTATTTAAGATCATTGATTCTACGCAATACTCTTAAACATGGTGCTTGGACCCCATCTCATACTCCTGACTTGATTGACACTGTCTGCTTTCTCTGTACCTTTGAGGAACATGGAATAATTGTCGGTGTAATTTGGGAGATGGTTGTCAACACGGTTTCAAATGTCAAATGATAAAGTTGCCAATGCCCAATAGCTCATGCTCACTCTACAACCTGGTGACAAGGAATGTTATTTAATATTTGTGTACTGCAATTATTGATTAGAGTTAAAGCTCACATCCAAGTGTCAAGAGAACCCGTCCATGAATCCCATGGTTAAAACACTCATACACCTAAAGAAAAGCATGAATATATCACAAGCTACATGATTCACAATAAAGGAAGGAAAAATCTTGCCACGTATCTGAATAATTGCATGTCAAGCTAGCCATAAAATCTCAACTTTACGAGATCTTTTCCATGTAGAAGGGGAAAAACAACAACTGTGTTCGCTCTACGGGTTTGTTGAACTCCTTCTACCTACAAAATTGCTAGTTTCATAGCTGGCCACGAAATCTTCACTAAATCGCTATGAGAAAATTGCATGAGAAATATTAAGGAGGCCATTTGAGAGTAAATTGCTAGTTGTTAAACTGGGATTCAGGATCGAGGAAGCATAATCTTCCAATTATCCAATTGCAATCAAAAGAGTTATCAAATTTGTGATACAATGACAAGTCAAATGAAGCATATCACTTAGTCACAGCATCAGTGTTGGGTGTTACCATCACCAATTTAGATGAGGATCTCGTAAAATTGCAAATGCGGTTTTTATTTTTACTGTGATAATATCAAGCATGTGTTTTTTCTGCAATAAATTCCATACTAGAAGGGATTGACTTAGTAGACCAGGGATCATAATCTTTTTATAAATTCTATCAATTACATTGTAATAGTGGAGACACATGAGGGTCGACATATGCATGGAACCTGTGTACAGTTCGACATTTATATGATTGTGTAAGGACTTCCTTTCTAAAATGAATGACTCTATTATCTATGGGAGCTAGGTTTAAAACTATATATTGTTTTAATGTTTTGTGGTTCTGGTTTGAACTTTTGTCTGCACTTTTTATTTATAAGGATGTTTTATGTATGAATGCATGTGTTGGAAAATGAATATTATTGCATAAAGATGTTTAAAATGTATTTTTGAACACCTGAATTTTATATAATGTAGTGAATGTAAAACTGTTTGTTTCCTATTTGTATCATTTATGATTTGAACCTATCTCCTATCCTTGAACAATTATTCTTTCTTTTCTATCTTGTCCTTGTACATACATTACCTGATGTTTTTAGATTATTTGTTTCTCTATACATGATTCTGTATTGTTGGCTTTTTATTGTTATCTGAAAATGAAAAACAATTATCCTTTGAACTTAGAGGTTCCTAAGCTCTGCTACCTTGCAGTTTAGCTGGAAGAATTTAGGGAAAACATCTTTTGGCGACCATACTAGGGAACGGAGGAATGAAAATACATACTTCCCTGGGTTGTACAACAACGAATATATCTATTATTTGATGGTGAACAAGGGATGGTGACATGGTGACTGCGATATTCACCTGATGACTCCACTTGTTTCAAAGTGGTAGATTTAGTTGCTGATTGAGTTCCTTCATGTACCAAGACAACAAGGTTTGAGGTAGATCCTGTTTCTCTTCAATATTTTCAAGAATTCATAAGTACGTTTTCTAATGATGAATGGAAACAAGTTTCTTCTTCAACTATATCTTCTTATTTGGCTACTTTCAATATTTTTAATGAAGAAGATAAAATCAATTGTTTAAAGAAGCTTTTAAAAGGACTTGAGGAAAAATATGAAATTTTATTGGCTCAGAAAAGGTCCCAGATTTCTTCCAGTCAAAGTAATTCTTTTGAAGATTCATATGATGAACAACATGAAGAAATTTTCTATGATGACAAAACTGTAGATTCATTTGTCATTTACTCACACGATTCTAGCAGTTTTGGTCATGATGTAGTTGTTGTCCCAAATACTGTTGGAGATCAACCAATTTTAGATGAATATGATGATGATCTTGTAAAGAAAGATCCATATATGTGTAATATGGCAAAATCTAATCATCAGGTTCATAAAGACATTCAGTCCATTATACATGAACAACCAGAGCCAATGTATAACAATTATCCATCTGAAGGCAACATGGGAGAAGAGGACTAGCTTGTTGATTCTCATGATGACATCGTTGTTAATGTGGTCCAAGAAATTATGGAGCAGATTCAGGATGATCTTGATGCTTTTGATTGCCAATGCCCGGATGATGTTCATTCTCTTTTTCCAGCAGAACAAATGAAATATCATTTGATAATTGAAGAAGATGAACAATTTGTACTTCTGTATCATCTGGAAATACAACACAATTGGGAGGACCCAGTGGCCATTTACATGGACTCATGGTTATCAAAAAGTTTCATCTTTCTAGAATTTGGAATCAAAGTAGAATATGCTTTGCAAATTAAATTTCTGCTTTAGATGTTAAATTCTTCTTTGATTTCTATCTACCTGCAAGAAGTTGTTACAATTGGTTAGATGCTATCATGGTTTCATTAGAAGTATGATTACACATGATTAGCTTGTTTCTACCGATTAGAATTAGGAGTAGGCAGAAGAATAAGCTCGCCATACGAGCATGCAGATTATTTTCAGTGTGTTGGCTTCCAACAGTATTTTGTCATTTCAGAGGTGTGTGTTCAGAGTTTGAAAAAGTTGCAGAGATTCGGTAAATAAATCCATAGCCCAATGGCTCACTAGTAGTTGACACAAATAAATGGCACTTGGTCTACAGTTCTTGGCAAATCACAAGGAAATTCCATCCCCAAATGGAGCCAGATGTTAGTCCTAGATTAGTTAGCTATTCTATTTACCTATCATTCACTTTGAATAATTTCCATTTTTATTTTTTTATGTTTTCTATTATTGTAAATTTCATTTTGATTTATTTCTTTGTATTTTGAAATCAAGTAGTTTTAGATTTCGCTCCCACTTTGATAAATGAGTGGCCGTGTTTATAATAAAAGCAGAGAGTGATTAATTTAGTTTTGAAATGATTGGTTGGATGTTTTGTATGATCTAATGCAGTCTCACAACACATTTTATTATTTCCCTAAACATGCGCGCTGCCAGATTTCCAAGTTTAGGCCTTGTGCAGGTTCAAAGCTTCATCTAGAAAATTAGTCATCAAAATTGATTGTTCCTGATGCCAGGGATATGGAATTTTTAAACCATACAAAGGGTGGACCAGTAAATTAGAATTGGATGTTGGGTCGGCAGTAACAAAGTTCACCTTATTTTCTATTGGTATATTTCCACTACTTAAAGTGCCCATGAATTAGATCATGGATCTGAAAATCAACTCCAAGTCTCTGCAGAGGCAGGCTAGAAAGTGTGAAAAGGAAGAGAAGGTTGAGAAGATCAAGGTTAAGAAGCCCATAGAGAAAGGAAAAATGGATGGAGCTTGAATATATGTAGAGAAATCCATCAGGAAACATAACGAGCAATTGAACTACATGCGTTTGGCTTCTCGCTTGGATGTTGTGGTGTCCAGGCTTGATACCCAAGAAAAAATAATGACAATCAATAAGTCCATGACATCAATTGTCAAGGCATTGGATAGTGCTCTTGTAATTGGCAATCTTCAAAAAGATGTCTGAAACCATGGATCAATTTGAAACATAGTTTGTGAATATGGAGGTTCAATCTCAATTTGTTGAGAATGCTATGGCTGGTAGCATGTCTATTTCAACACAAGAGGATCAAGTAACGCTCTGATGCAACAAGTGGCCGATGATTATGGGTTTGTGGTGTCGATTGGACTACCTCAGGCTGCTGGGCATGCCAAGCCGGAGAAAATTGAAGAGAATGATATGAGGGGAAGTCTTCGAACATGCATCACAAAGCTTCTCTTAGCTACGGCTAAGAAATTTGGGGATAATTATCTCAGTGGCATTATGCTTTCCATGTTTTTGACTGTAGTTGGAGACAATGTTAGCACACTTCTCATGCCTTCTAGTTTTGAATCTCTAATTAGAGCCTATTTGAATCCAAAAGTAGCAGTGTCTAAGCGATTGGCTGTGATGTGCGTACTTCCGCTATTGCTTACAGGGATATTAGGATCTCACAGTAGACAAGCACAATTTGCTGAGTATTTAAGATCATTAATTCTACGCAGTACTCTTAAACATGCTGCTTGGACCCCATCTCATACTCCTGAGTTGATTGACGAAGTCTGCTTTCTCTATACCTTTGAGGAACATCAAGGAATCATTGTTGGTGTACTTTGGGAGATGGTTGCCAGCACGGTTGCAAATGTCAAATGATAAAGTTGTCAATGCCGAACAACTCATGCTCACTCTGCAACCCAGTAACAATGAATGTTATTTAATATCTGTGTATTGCAATTATTGATTAGAGTTAAAGCTTGCATCCAAGTGTCAAGCGAGCCCACCGATGAATCCCATGGTTAAAACACTCATACACCCGAAGAAAATCATGAATATATCAAAAGCTACATGATTCAGAATGAAGGAACGAAAATTCTTGCCACATATCTGAATAATTGCATGTCAAGCCAGCTAGAAAATCTCAGCTTTACGAGATATTTTCCATGTAGAAGGGGGAAAACAACAACTGTGTTCTCTCTACGTGTTTGTTGAACTCCTCCTACCTACGGAATTGCCAAAGTTTCATAGCTAGCCACCAAATCTTCACTAAATCGCTACTAGAAAATTGCATGAGAAAGATTAAGGATGCCATTTGAGAGTAAATTGCCAGCTGTTAAACTGGGATTCAGGATCGAGGAAGCATAATTTGCCAATTATCCAATTGCAATCAAAAGGGTTATCAAATTTGTGATACAATGACAAGTCAACTAAAGCATATCACTTAGTCACATCATTAGTGTTGGGCGTTACCATCACCAATTTAGATGAAGATCCCACAAAATAGCAAAGGGGGTTATTTATTTTTACTGTGATAATTTCAAGCAAGCATTTTTTCTGCAATCGGTTCTATACTGAAAGGGATCGACTTAGCAGACCAGGGATCATAATCTTTTATAAATTCTATCAATTGCATTGTAATAGTGGAGACACATGAGGGTTGACATATGCATGAAACCTGTGTATAGTTCGACATTTATATGATTGTGTAAAGACTTTTTTTTTGAAATGAATGACTCTATTATCTATGGGAGTTAGGTTTAAAACTATATATTGTTTTATTGTTCTGTGGTTTTGTTCGAACTTTTTTTTGCACTTTTTATTTATATAGATGTCTTCTGTATGAATGCATGTGTTGGAAAGTGAATATTATTAGTGAAAGACGTTTACAATGTATTTTTGAACACTTGAATTTTATATGATTCAGTGAATGTAAAACTGTTTGTTTCCTCTTTGTATTATTTATGATTTGAACCTATCTCCTATCCTTGAATGATTATTCTTTATTTTATATTGTCCTTATACATAAATTATCCGATGTTTTCAGATTATTTGTTTCTTTGTACATGATTTTGTATTCTTGCCTTTTTATTGTTATCCAAAAATGAAAAAAAATTATCTCTTGAACTTAGAGGTGCCTAAGCTCTGCTACCCTACAGTATAGCTGGCAGACTTTAGGGAAAACACCGTCTGTATTCAAGGAGAGTTTAAGGCGTCATCGAAAGACCTACGTCGAGAGACACCTGTGCTTCCGGCCTGCTTCCCTTGCATGTCCTACGCATAAAGTTGCCACCGGCATCTATGTGATAGAGTTGAAAAAGTCGTCAAAACCATACTAGCATAATTCGAGTATGAATACAGATTCGAATACAAATCCATACAGAAAAATACGTAACGAAAAAATCTAATACGAAAAAAATACTAGAATAGGTTGCTTATAGATTAAAAAATGTATATATATTTTTTATTTTAGAAAATTTAAATATTTAATTAAACTATTAAAAAATTTCAAGTAACATTCATTCTTCATTAAAGCAACTTGAAATACATTTTAGTTTTAAAATGTAAAAAATAAACAAAACTAATTACAATGTTAATCATAATTGAAATTAATATCTAAAAAGGTCAACTTAATTATATTAAAACATATTAATTAAAATTAATATCTAAAAAGTCAATTTAATTATATTAAAACATATTTTCTATAAATACATGAAAATATAAATTTAACCATAAAAATATTAAATAACTATAATACTAAAAAAACAAAACAATATAACAAAATTGTATACTTACCAAACCTGAACTGGAACTAAAATCTAAAATGATAATACTAAAACCAACTCTAACTAAAATATAATATTATAACTTGAATTTAAAAATAAAATATATTATAAAATAAGTATAATATTTATGAATAAATTAAAGATTTGATTTAAAACATTTAAATTTAAATTTTGATTAAGAATCGTTAAATTTAAATTTAAATTTAAATTTTGAACTCTTTGATATTGCATATCTATAAACAATTGCCACGATCATTTTCAAAACTTCAATTTTAAGAGTATTGAGAATGGATTATTGTTCAAAGTACCATGCACTTGCGATGAGATTTTGGTTCACTGAATTCTTTAAAACAAATCTATTTGCAAGGTTGTAAAAGTTAACAAAAAGATTTTTAGAAGTATTGAAAAACTTTGGTCATTATGATTATTGGATTTCTCCCATTGCAAAAAGATGTTAGAACTTCCTGTTAGTATAGAAAACTTAACATCACTTGTTAAGATTTCTTTAAACAAGAGTGCTAATCTAAGAAATATGGGCTAGAAAGCACTAAGTAATTGAAGTCATTATCCATGTCATGCTGCTCGAGTTTAAGAGAATTTACTGGATTAATCTGTGCAATTAGGAAGTTTAAATGAGCTGAACCTCTGTGAATGTTGTCATTTAGTTAAATTTCATAGATATTTTAGTCAATTCAAGTATTTGGTAAAACTAAATTTACCACAGTGCAACACACTGAAAAGTTATCTAAATATTTTGAATGCCTCTCATCATTGAGAACTTTGGATTTCAGTGGGTGTAATATGATTTCCATTGCCTCACCTCATTACAAAATCTATACTCGATTGGGTGTGAAAATTACAAAATCTCATTAAATATTTCCATCCCCTCCCCCTTGCAACATTTGTATATGTATTATTACAGTATGTTGGAAGGGAATGGATGGACAACTTGGTGAAGATGAAAACATTATAGATTATGAACATCCAAAGAAACAACATGTTGGTGAAGATATGGGGAGATATTCAATGCAAGAACAATCAATCATGGTCTTTTTCCCTGTTTACAAGGAATGTGAACATAGTATCCATCTATCCATATTGATCATTGTCACTGGTTAACTTTTATAATAGCTATAAAACATTTTTTTTCTTTGCACTGATTTTAGATTTCTCTTCAGGACTTGTAGGAGAATATAATACAGATGTTGTTATCAGAGTTGGATTTCCTTCTCATTGATTAGTACAAATTAGATGTACTTGAGTAGTTTTCAAGAGAAGTTATTTTGTTAGTCCTCCAAAATCCATGGAGGATAACAAGAGTAGTGAATTAATTTATATTTAAACAATGTGAATAGGAACGTATTGGTATATGGTTTCTCACTATAATATGCATAATAGATCTTAGTGGGAGACTTTCAACTTGAATAGGAACGTATTGGTATATGGTTTCTCACTATAATATGCATAATAGAACTTAGTGGGAGACTTTCAACTTGAATAAGAACGTATTGGTATATGGTTTCTCACTACAATTTGCATAATAAAATTTAGTGGGAGACTTTCAACTTGTACCCTTTCTATGAACATGTGGGGCCAAAAGCTTATCTCCTTATCCACATAAGAAATTTGAAGAGTTCATAAAAAATGAATGGAATCAATTAGAGACCATGTCCAATTTAGAGTTCCTTTTCATTTATTCTACAACTGTATTGGATTAGGTCATTGATTTTTTGTTTGTTTGTTTGTTGCTTATATGTTTTATATGTTTTAGCATAATGGTATAAATTGAAACGAAAATATTTGTTACTTATATGTTTGTAGCATAATGGTATAAATTAAAAGGAAAATATTTGTTACTTATATGTTTTAACATAATGGTATAAATTAAAAGAAAATATTACATCAATGATTTGCTAGAAATTCTTAATTCTATTTTTGCATGTTTCATAAGAATACACTAATAAAACTTGGATATTTTCATCTGAGTGTAACATTTTTATCAAGATAAATTTGATGGGAGCTGAGTTGCGCGTTTGAGGGCGAGCTGAGTGTTTGTGCAGGATGGCGGCGCCTGGGGGTGGGGAGGACGCCCCCCCCCCTTTTGTGTTCGGAGGTGGATGCCTTCAGTAAGCTTCTCTTTCGCAGAGGGAAGAAATCCTCTGGCCCGGTGATTCCGAAATTTATTAAAAAACTGGAGGAAATCCCTGAGATTGCCCTTCCTGAAGAAAAATCAATGAAAATTGCCCTGTCTCTGGCTAAGCGAGGACTAGTGGGTCAGTTTATGGGTCTCTGGCCATCCACCAAGACCACAGATGACTGGATACAGAGGAACTGGAAGCCCAACCTGAAACATGGGGTAACCTGCTACCCAGTTGGAAGAGGGTTTTTTGTTTTTGAATTCATATCAGCAGAAGACCGGGACTTGATCTTTAGGAATGGGCCCTATTTCATGGGGACGCAAGGCCTCTACCTGAACAAATGGTCGCCCAACTTTGACCCCACAGTCGATCTTCCCAAAGAGGTGACGGTGTGGGTCAGGCTTCCCAATCTCTCGCTGCATTGCTAGGACTTTGAATCATTGCAGAGAATAGGGAACGGAATCGGCCGCTTCATTGACAAAGCAGACAACAAAGGAAAATATACATGCGCNACAGAGGAACTGGAAGCCCAACCTGAAACATGGGGTAACCTGCTACCCAGTTGGAAGAGGGTTTTTTGTTTTTGAATTCATATCAGCAGAAGACCGGGACCTGATCTTTAGGAATGGGCCCTATTTCATGGGGGCGCAAGGCCTCTACCTGAACAAATGGTCGCTCGACTTTGACCCCACAGTCAATCTTCCCAAAGAGGTGCCGGTGTGGGTCAGGCTTCCCAATCTCCCGCTACATTGCTGGGACTTCGAATCATTGCAAAGAATAGGGAACGGAATCAGCCGCTTCATTGACAAAGCAGACAACAAAGGACAATATACATGCGCCAGAATCTGTGTGGAAGTGGATCTTGAATCCGGCCTCCCGGAGGCAGTAAAGCTATCACTTGGATCTTGGACCCATTACCAGAAACTGGACTATGAGCACTTGCCATTCAAGTGCAGAAATTGCCAAGAGCACGGCCATTTCCAAAGGCACTGCCCCAAACTTGCCGAGGAGAAAGAAGATGCAGAAGGCTGGCAGAAAGTTAAGAAAGGGAAAAACCCTAATAGTACCAAAAGCAAAGAAAAAGCGACCCAGGAACCACCAAAGGGAGACAACTCAAAATCCAGCTCTCAAGGAAGGCCCAACGAAGTCCAAATTCCTACCAGCACTCTAGAAAAGGAGGAAGTCCGGGCATCTCAAGGCCCAACCAGCTCGACCCCCCACCCTGCTATTCCCATTCTGTCAAAAGAACCCATAAGTCTGGGATCAGAAACAGGAGCCGAATCATAAGAGGAAGGAGATATTGAAGTGAGCAGCCCGTCAGGCACCCCAAATCAACCAAAGCGGGGACGAAAATCTGAGAGGAAAAGAAGGGAAGAGCAGTCTTATAAAGATGTGGTCCAAGGCTCACAGCATACCATTCTAGAAATGATGAACACTAGATCCAGAGTGAAAATTGGGAAAACCCCAAAATCCCCCCCCCCCCCCCCCCTCACCTAGGTAAATAATGCAGTACGTCTCCTAGAACTGCAGAGGACTAGGCAGCACCATAAAAGAAGAAGCCATAAGAGATTTAGTAAGAACTATGATGCCGGAATTCCTCCTAATCCAGGAGACGAAGTTGGAGGAGGAAGCTCTTCTCCAAGCTAGTACCACGTTCTGGAAGAAAGGCCCGGGAAGGGCTGTGAGTGCAAGAGGAGCATCAGGAGGACTGGCAACATTCTGGGACTCTACAAAGCTCGATCTTGTAGAAGAAGAAAGAACCATTCACTGGTTATTCACAAAGCTGCTCCACAAAGAATCCGGCCACCCTGTAAGTATTTTTAATATGTATGTTCCTGTTTTGCATGCTGAGAAAAAAGAGTGTTGGGACACCTTAAAGATTTATCTCAACCAGCATAACCCTGAAAATTTAATAGTTGCTGGGGACCTAAATGTCACTCTTGCTTTGGCCGAGAAAAGAGGGGGCTCGATTGTCCGGGACCCTGCAAGAGAATGGGTGGAAGACTTGATGTTGGATTGGGATCTTGAAGATATCATCCCAGACAATGGAAAATTTACTTGGTCCAACAAAAGATTAGGGCCCGGCCACATTGCTGCTCGCCTTGACCACTTCCTAATCCATTCCGCCTTCCTTACTCTTGGGCTCATGGTGAACTCCAAGATCCTCCCGCACTATACTTCTGACCATAAGCCTATCTCGCTTTCCCTCTTCCCAGTGAAAAAGTTAGGTCCCATTCCCTTTCGGTTCAGCCCAATCTGGGTAAATCTAGAAGGCTTCTCTGATATTGTGTCCAACTCCTGGAAAGCTCCTGTTTTCGGCTCCCCCTTCTTTCTTTGGGAGAGAAAACTCAGAAGACTAAAGGCTGATCTGAAAGATTGGGCCAAAGGCCTTAGATCCCCTATGGATGAAAGGAAAAGAGCTCAGAAGGCTTTGGAACGGCATCAATGAATCCTGGAAGAGTCCCCGGTCACTCTTGTCTTGCTCAACCAGGAAGCGGAACTTCAAAAGAATTATCACAAAGCTTGTAGAGATGAGGAAATCTGCTAGAGAACCAAGTCAAGAACCCTTTGGCTCCAAGCTGGAGATAAAAACACAACTTTTTTTCATAAGCAAGCTCAAGCCAGGCAACTCTACAACTCCATCAATGAAGTTCAAATGCAAGACCAAGTTCTAACAGATTTTAATGAAATCAAGGAGGCTGCCCACTGTTACTTCAAAAATATTTATGCTGCTCCGGACTCGGATCCGGTAGACCCTATGTCCTACCCTCTATCAGAGATTCCAAACTTAATTAATGACGAGGACAACCAGCTGCTGAACAGTCCTGTAAGCATCCGGAAAATCAAGAAAGCCCTCTTCAAAATGGATCCGGACAAAGCTCCTGGGCTGGATGGTTTCACTGCCCACTTCTTTATTTCTTGCTGGGACATCATCAAAACAGATTTGTACAGAATGGTTAAGAAGGCTCAGAATTGCTCCAAGCTGGGGGGCAGCACCAATTCCTCGTTCTTGGCCCTCATCCCAAAAGAAAAAGGTGCCAGGAACTTCAGCAGATTTAGGCCTATATCCCTCTGTAATATGGGGTACAAAATTATTACCAAAATTATGGCTAACAGGCTTAAAAAATTTCTGCCAAAATTGATCCCAGAAAATCAAGGAGGGTTTGTGAAAGGTAGACAAATCCTGGACAATATCATTCTTGTCCAAGAAGCCATTCACACCAGCTACAAAAAAAAGGAAAAGGGCATGGTTGTCAAGCTGGATCTGGCATGTGCCTTTGACAGAGTCAGGCACGATTTCCTTTTTGCAGTCATGAGCAACTTCGGGTTCAATCAGAATTTTATTGCCTGGGTTAAAGCTTGCATTTCAGTTCCGTGGATCGCTCCGTTGGTTAATGGACAACCCACCAGTTTCTTCAGGGCCTCAAGAGGCCTGAGGCAAGGCTGCCCTCTTTCCCCTGTTCTCTTTGTTATCCAAGCTGTTGTTCTAAGCTTCCAACTGAACAGGAATCCCCAAAATAGAGCTCTTTCAGGCATCAGAGTAGTCCCAAAGGTTAAAGATGTCAATCACGCCCAGTTTACGGATGACACCCTGTTATTGGGTGCTGCCAATATCAGAACAACGAGCAGTTTCAAAGCAGAGCTGGACTTCTACAAGAGCAGCTCCGGAAGTGAAATAAATTATCATAAAAGCAATATTTATGGGTGGAATTGTAATCCCTGGGAAATGCTGGAAATATCCCGAATTCTAGAAATGGACGGCATCACAGCTTGGGAAACCTTTACATATCTGGGTATTCCAATTTTCAGAGTCTTGCCTAAAGTTATTCATTGGATGCCCATGTTGGACAAGTTGAAGAATAAAATCCATGCGTGGGGATCCAAATGGCTCAACAGAGCTGGAAAAGTAATCCTCATAAACTCGGTCTTGGCCAGTCTCCCTATCTACCAGTGCTCTGTTCTTCTAGCTCCCAAATCCATAACAAACAAGGTAAATGAGTTGCTCCGTCGATTTCTCTGGGAGGGAAGCATAAATAATGAAAAGAAGTTGCATCTGGTGAGCTGGGACAAGGTCACCAAGTCAAAAATGGAGGGGGGACTTCAGATCCGAGATGTTTCCACCCAAAACCTTGCCATGGGTGGCAAAATTCTCTGGAATATGATCTCCGGAAAAAGAACATGGAGCAACCAAATTCTCAAGAAAAAATACTTCACAGGAGACAAAGAAAGATGCTTGGAAAGAGCCACAAAGGTGCAGAAAGGATCTCCGATCTTCTCGCTCTGCAAAAAGGCTATCCCGCACCTCATCTCTAAGCTCACCTGGATCCCAGGTAATGGTGAAAAAATCCACATTTGGGACGATTCCATTCTTAGTGACCAGCCTCTAAATGAAGTCAGCGTTTTGGGGGAAATTAAAGAATGGCTCACAGCCAATAATCGTTGCACCCTGTGGGATATTTCATCCTGGGAAAATGATGAAAACAAAGGCTGGGATCGATGGAACTTGGGTGATTACCCAATCGAGCTTCAGGAGGAAGCGTTCAAATTGCTGGATCACCTGCAGGGAAAATCGCCTTTATGTGCCAGAAAAAGAGACAAACGTGGCTGGGGCTCACGATCTGGAGTTTACTCTGCTGCTGCTGGCTACGTAGCAATTCTGGAAACTCCTTGGGTGCCCCCAGATCCTGGACTGTGGAGAAGCCTCTGGAATTATCAGTCAATTCCAAAAATTGATATTTTCACCTGGACCATGCTCCATAATGGAATCCTGACCACTGATAATCTCAGAAGGAAAGGCTGGGCGCTGCCTTCACGCTGCCCGCTCTGTTGCTGCACTGAGGAGAATATAGAGCACCTCTTTATCTTCTGCGACTTCACCAAGGAAGTTTGGAAAACCACTCTCTGGCCAGTCGCTGTCAATTTTCCAGATACAATCAGGGAGCTCATCAGTTGCTGGTCCTCCCTTTCTCCTTTTGACTTAAGGAAAAAAAATCTTCTCAAGACCATGTGGATGTGGATCCCCAAATTTGTTTGCTGGAAAGTATGGCTGGAGAGGAATAATAGAGTCTTTAAAGACACTAGCAGACTTCCTATTCAAGTGGCTGTTAAAGCTAAGATCATGCTTGCTGAAGCTCTAAACTCTAAACCAGACTTAAGCAACATGGAAACCATCTCTGCTGAAGAAGAGTGCTGGATGAAGGAGTTCCACCTAAGTACTCAAAGCCAGGAAACCAGCAAACCTCCGCAAAAGGTGAACTGGGAAATTAGACTTGAAGAACAGGATTTCATTAAGTGGAGATCAGCTCTCGACGAATGGTGTCTCTTCTTCGACGGGGCCTCGAAAGGGAATCCCAGTCAAGCTGGGGGAGGAGGCATCATCCTTGACCCTTCCGGTGACCATCAACTGTCCTATGCTTGGGGACTTGGGCTCGCCTCCAATAACCAAGCCGAGTATTTGGCTTTGTGGCAGGGACTCTGTCAAGCGAGGAAACTGAATATCCAAAGGCTCAAAATCTTCGGCGATTCTAGACTGATTATTAAAGCTCTCCGCTCTAAGAAAGTGCCAAAAGATATCAGTCTCGCCCAAATTTACAGGAAAATTCTTCTTCTTTTATCTCATTTCAGATCAGTCAAAGCCTTTCATGTTTTAAGGCACTTAAATAGCCTGGCGGATGCTGAAGCCAATCGGGGAGCTCGGCTGAATAAAAGCCAGCTGATAATTAATGAAGAAACTTCAATCGTCATGATCCCTTAAGGATCAAGCTGAATGTGGCTGCTAGAAGCAGAACCGTAATTTTGGAAGAAGCTCTTTAGATGAGGTCAAACTCAACTTTTGTCTCAGGTAGCAGAATGAAGAGGAAGCCCAGGAAATATCATTGGATCGAGCTTTGTAAGGCCCTGGCAGCCCCTTTGCCAGATTTTCAATAAATCTCTAACCGTTTTCGTAAACAAAAAAAAAAAAAGAATACACTAATAAAACTACTATAAAACTCTAAATAGCATTCCCGTCATTTATATTCCATTTTTCCTTTTCATGGACTCCCTGATAACATCTACTCACTTGTAATATCTAGAAATATAATTATACTTTGGAAAAGCCATGAGATTTTGGAATTAGAGATCATCACTCCAACACACCAAATATTAATAAGAATTGAAACAACTACTAAAGTTGGAACATGCTTGAGATCATCATATGATATTTTTGCACAGAAGAGGTGCATTCTACAACCCAGTAGGGGGGAGAAATGTGTAACTCCTTCCGTGCGCATCATAGAGTTGACACGTATCCTTTATAAAAAATAATAAAATGTTATTAAAAATAACATGTAAGCTTAAATTAAATTTAAATGATCTAGAATTGCATATATATAAAACAAGATAAATTAGATAAACTAAAATCATAAACAGTGGATTACACATTTCCTCAACATTTCCACTCTAACAAAGGGTTTGCCCCTTGGGAGATTTGATCCCTCTTGATGCTTGGTAGATCCCCTTTTAGATGGATCTATACTGGTATGATATTTTCTGTAGTTGAGACTGCATTTTGTAAATCCAAGAAGAAATTAGAGTGAGAACGAGATATCTTTGTTTGATTTCAATTTAAATTCTAATTTTTGAACATGTAAAATAGAGGGACACATTTGTTTTTTTTGTTATTTATGGTTCGAAATAAAACCAATTTGAAACCCAATGCATTCTATGAGCTCATACGACTTAGAATTCATATCTGAATTTGTATGGTTTGTACCAGTATTTGTTTGAAACAAAGCGCGCATAACTCAATAATGCTTGTCAATTCCTATAGCATATATGCATTTTGCCAACCTTTAGTATCTTCGTATAGAGGGTGTATGTTTCTAGCTTTATAGATTTATGTGTCATTCATTTGACCAATAGTATTAAAATATATATTTCTAGATGGTTTTAAGAATCTCAGGAGCAAAAATGGAAATTGAATACTTGAAATGAAATGAAGATATCATTGCAGAAATGAGAAATCTGAAACAGAGGGTTGTTGAAGGATTGAGAACTTAACGGTATAAATTGATAAATTGTACAAGTGATTTTCCAGATAACATTCTTGCTTTGATTTGTATTGTAATGTAAAGTGTTCCTATGTTCCTCCTCCTCTAAAAACTCAGGTTCCTTCTAAAAACTCAGGTTCCTCCTCCATGATAGGTAGCTTGTAATTCACTCTCCATATTGACATTATGTTATCGCTTTCCAAAAAAATGGCATCCACATAAAGAATTTATCAAGTTCTGTCACGCTTAAACCATAGACCAATAGACAGAATTTATCAAGTTCTGTCACGCTTAATGCATTGAAAATATAGCCTATAAGAGGGTCATAATAAATTTAACAATTCTCGAGGGTTAGAAATATGTTAAGAGAGTTTAAATAAAATAATTGTAATTACTATATTTTAATTTGTTCTACTTATTTATCTGTAGTTTTTCAAATACATTTCTATTGTGCTTACAAATTGAAGTGCTTTGGCTCATCACAACTATAAAATTCCATAAGGGTAGTGTTTTTTCACCATAATTTTTTAACCAAACATTTACAACAAATAAAATGAAATATATTTAATTTGATGCTTTAAGATCATCTGACCCTAAGATTACCAATAATATTTAATAACATAATTCATATAATCTGCTGGATATGAAAGGTGTATGTACCTTGATGAGTTACAATTCGATAAACCCATGGAGATATGACATTGACATTTTTTCTGTCCAGTGCAGCAGCATTTGGATGAAGCTTGGAGGTAATATTTGTCGCCATCTGAAGGGTGGTAGGGGAAAAGGTCATCCCTTGAAGAAGATTGCCTTATAAAGTCTTATCATCCATGGGTTGGGAGTCATGATTATCATGTGTTGCATTGGAGTAGAAGCAGAAGACGTTATGTATTCTTTTTTCTGCAGTAGTTATTGAGATGCTTTGGAAGAAGAGGTGTCTTTTTCATCTTCAGGAGAAGGATACTAAAGAAAGGTGCACATTTATTTAACTTTTGGTGATAGGTACTTAATATTTTGTTTTTTAGCTGAATGATATAATGTTGTGAATTGTTTTGGTGTATGCTAAACATTTTGGATTGGATTTGAGATGATTTTTCTGGTTAAATATGATTGGAAATTGTTGAAATTATAGGTATATTGTTGGAATTGTAGCATCCTGGTTTTTGAGGGAACTCAATCTATTTATGCAAAAAAAAATCAATTTGAGCAATACAAGCTGGAAATTTCAGCTATGATTCATCATGAGATTCTTGCAAAAGAGATGGATAGCAGTGGAGCAAAAGCAGAAGATGTTATGTATTCTTTATCTAGTAGTGGTTGTCGAGATTCTTTGGAAAAATAAGTGCCATGTTCATCTTCAGGAAGGGGCCACTAAAGAAAGGTGAACATATTGTGGCACACTTCTTTAACTTTTCGTGATAGGTACTTAATATATATATATATATATATATATTATTTCAAATGATGTAATGTTCTGAATTGCATAAAAACAGAAAAAATTGGCATAGGCTAAACGTTCTACATTTTGGATCAAGCCATTTTTCTAGCCAAGTCTAACTAGAAATTGTTTGTTGAAATTGCAGAATCCAAGTAACCAAAGGTTTTTGAAGGCATTCAATCCATTTTTGTGGGAAAAAACACAATTTGAACAATTCAAGATACCGATTTCAGCAAAAAAATCATCACTAGATTCCGACAAAAAATACCAATAAAATCCAAAACATAAAATGATTTCAAAACACACATTTTTTATTGAACCTATAGTGCTCAAGAGTCAATACTCACATGACAAACTTATCAATTTGATTACAACACATGATGGAAGGCTTCATTATCAAGAATGTTAGTTCCTAACCCATTCCTCCAACCTGAGGCGTTCATTAAATTGCTTTATCATGTTGGGCCACTCTATACAAAACAAATGGCATTCATTTTGATTGGAATAAATAATTTTAATTGTCAAAAATATCTGCAAACACATAAAGACATGCAACAACCCAATGTTCCTTTCCTATTTCCTCTACAAGAGTCTTCATGAATGTCTATAAAATATCTTCTTTAAGATGTTGAGAAATGATATCTGTTGAACACCATAAAATAAAATTAAGATAAATTTAGATCAAATGTTTCACATAGACCAAGGACATGATTTTGGATTTTGTTACACCGAAATCTCGTCATCATCATGTTATGAGATAGGTCCTCCTTGGTCTGCTTCAATCCCTCAAAGTTTACCCCACAAGAAATGAAAGGTAGAACAAACTCCTCTTATTTTTCCTTGTATTGAGCAGGTAACGCTCTTTCCCCATTGACAAAAAGTGTTACCTAAGTCAGCAACGCTCCTGATACATGAGAAACAAGTGGTGCCACCACCTCTATCCTTACTGCAATAAGCGTTACCCCCTTAACACCGTCTATTTGCTTCATTAAAGGAGTGATGCTCGAGTTTTCAAGGAAAAAATAGAAGCTTCGAGAGGCTTCTTGAAGCTTTCCTTCATGGAGCCTCATCCCTATGGTTTTGGACCAGCTGGAGCTTGATATCCTTCATTCTTGGATCTTATCTCCACCTCACCCATGAGATCCTCAACCATTCCTATCCTCCCATGCCTTTAAATACTGGCTCATCTCCTATGGGAGGGGGGAGGAAGAATTGTGTTACATACCCAAACTCTATCAAAATAAACCTTGAGCTATTGGAAGCAAGGTGAAGTTAGAGGCAAGGATCCATTGGATGGAACTCTCAACACCAAGGCATAAAGGTTGTATTCTTTCCAATTATTGTTAATAAAGAATGTTTTCTCTTTCCCATATATGCTATATCATGTGTATGTATTGTTTGACTCCTTGGTCACAAGCATAGATCTAGTTTTTATATATTGTATGCTATCACTTTCTGTTGTTGTCTTCTATTTTTGTAGGTAAACATAGGAAAAAGCTTCAAGGATAGCGAAGACATCTGTTAGTAGAAAAAGCATGGCAGTCCATTCAAGTGTTTAAACAGATCTAGGGAGAGTCTGACATTTTATGTTACTCATTTGTTCTAGATCTAAACCATTCAAACTAGAGGAACAAATCTTGTCCGCAAGAGGTGCAATATTCCTAGCAATAGATTGCATGTTTAAATAAAAGAAATTAATGATTGTCAAATGGAGGAGGTTTGAATATGCAAAAATTTTCTTTCCTCCTTGAAGAGGAAATTCTTAAACATGGAAAATGCTATTAAGTTGGCCAGTAGTGTCCAGCTGCCTTTGGCCGAGGAAATATTTTCCCATCCTGCAAGAAAAGGAAATGAAAAACCATCATGTTAAAATATATGCATAATATAATTCACAAAATTCGAGGATAAATATCAAATATGGTATCCACCTTGTTGAATTCCAAAAAATGATATAATTCCTTGACTTATAAAATCTCAGATGTATTCTATTTAAGGTTGTTGAGATAGACATCCACATATTCTTGGCCATATGTAGTAGTTGGCCATTTGTAACCGATTTATGGAAATGAGGGTTTACTCTATGAAACAGATACACATAACATGAAATATGCTCAGAATATGAAGAATATGTATATATATACATTGATTCATAGTCTTCTTTATCTGTTATGCTCAAATCCTCGACATTTCTCAAAATTACCTATTACCAAGCTTTGGATCAAGTATTTATACAAACTTCAACTAAGTTTATATCCATTATAATAGGATCTCATAGTCTAATTAAAGTATAAATCAACTGACCTTTATCCTTCTAATTTACTAACTGAATACACAATCCTATCTATTACATGGTAAAAGAGATCGAGTCCCTTTTATTCAAATATCCTATTTCAACATAAAATTAAACTCTTAAGGATCCCACTCCCCAGGGAAATGTGTTTCTAGAATTTCTAGAAGTCTAAATTTGACATTTGCTTGATTCTTCTACATGATCCACCCATCATCAAGGGATCCAAATGAAGCTTCACTCAAAACTTCAATGAATTTAATCAAATTCCTAATTTAATCAAATTTATTTGGATATCCATGAAATTCGTCAAATTTCAAATTTCGTGGATTAAATTTGATGAATAGTGACTTGGATTCAAAGTATAACACCAAAAACACCAACCAGATAGTAACATACAGATGCATGTAGCCCCAAAAGTGTTAAATCTGAAGCTAAATTCAAGAACAAAAGTTCAAAAATGTTTTAAATTAGTCTGGGAAAATTCTTGTTGAACAACAAACATAAGGAGCTTGAGTTTCTTTGAGGTTGCATCACTCAATACTTTAAAAACTATGTCCACATTTACTAATCATCCTTTCATTTTGTCCCTGTTAGGTAGCAATTAACCTTCATATTCTAGACTTAGATTAGACAAGGTTGCTCATTGGCACTAACCTTATACTTGATGGTGACAAAAGACTTCAAATATCTCATTGTTGTCAAGGTGGTTCAATGAATAATTCAGTGCACCCCTTTATATAAACCAAATGTGTGCCATCTAGTTAAAGGGAACTTTGTAGACAACTCATTACTTGAAAATGAATGGAATTGAATAAGGAGAAGCCAAGTATGAAAATGATAGCTTTTTGGCACTAAAAAGATGGAGATTGAAAGGCCAATTGTCAAAATATACTCATAATAATAACTAATAACCCATCATAATTGATAACCCATTTGAGATCCAGATACATCATAACTAATATTAACCTGTGTGATTAAATAACTTTTTATTTTACATAACACATGATGTTTCCATTAAGTTTACAAATTTACATATAGACCAACCATATTGACTAGTCCTTCACTACTTGGACCGCTAAGATTCCCACATGCTTCGATGACGCTCCTCTCGAACTTGCACTTCAACACATGATACTTTTCAAATGATCATGTATTTTGATGGTTAAATAAAATAATTAATTTAAAATAATATCAAGTAGCACTGATTAAAATATCATGACATAAGAGAAGAAAAATATTACCTTGATGAAAATTCCTTATGGATCATGGAGGTGACCAACCTTCAAACATGTGTTTACCAAAGAGAATAAAATGTTATATTACTGAATAATAATTAAACATGTAACAAGCTAATATAAAAAGACTAAAGGGGTATACCTAAATAAGCTTCTTTGGGTTTCAAGGATAATTTAATATTCTTTACTGAACATGACCAACCACGTAAAGGTGAAAGCCCATATGACCCCTCCCCCCCTCACATCACTCTCAATTCCCCATACCCAATCTATGTACTATATTAAACTACAATAAAAGTAAATGAAGGAAAAACTAAGATATAACAAGTAAAAATCATAATGCATAACACATAGCAAAACTAACATTAAATTGTACCACATATAGTCCTTCATATTAATAAATTGTACAATCACTTCTTTTTCTTCTTCTTAATATTTTCACATATTCAAAGATTAAGTCATCATTGGGATTATGTCCACCATCTTCACCTATTATGCTCTGATATGGTGCGGCATTACTATGCAACACCTCATGCAATGCATTACTTCTAGTATTATGACATGGAGGTCGAGGTTGTACAGGGTAACCATTGCAACAAAAAAAAAACTTATATTGTTATTTATTATTCATAGGAGTATATAATTAATACAAATATAATTACAATGTTTTTTAACTGGAACGAGAGTAGTTGACATCGTCGGATCGGTTCTCATCTCTACCTCTCCTATCTCATCAACAACCTCATTTTCCACTGAAACAATAGAATTTACAAGTACACAAACTACAAGTAAATTTTAATAATCGTTGATAAATACATCACATTTAAAAAAAACACTATTGGCCACTTTTCCTAACTTGCCCAACCTAGGTTCTGTGCAGCCCGTCAACCCAACAAACACCTGAGATATCGGCCCGACAGAGAAAGCCCCGTCGGCAACGCCTGCAAAGAAGGCGCAGTCTCACCCAAGATATCTCTTCGATGGGTAACCACCAGAACCATGTTTCCGCGATTGTCGATGGATTATAGTCCCTTGGCGCATGGCCAAGGCGCTTGACGAAGGCAACTGGATGTCTAGACGATGGAGTCAGTCTTGCGAGACTGAGCACAACAATATGTCAACGCGTGCAACTTATCCTTGTTCTCAACCTCACAACTGGTGCAACTTGTGTGGTACAAGTGACTCGTACTAACAAACCGTTTGCGACTTATGTCGTGACTTAAGACATAAATGCACAGGACGATATATATATTTCAACGATAGTTCCCTAACATTCGTCTACTGATTACAGTATAACATCAGGCATTTAATCAATATTTCATCATCATACAGGAAACAAATAAAAACTATTCACATAAACATTCACACCATTAATCATCCATTCAAACACAAGAGATAACAGGGAAAACCATCTGGGAAAAACCAACAAGGTGCTCTTCATCTGGAAGGAGAAAAGGATATAGCACCTTGCAGTCTGCAGGATGTAGACTGATCTTATGATATGTCTTTATGACTCAGACATTTGGTTCTCATGCTCTCCATTTTGTTCTTCTACCCAAATTCTACTCGTAGCGGTTTGCACACACAACAACCAGATCTGTGGCTCAACAGCCTCCTATTGCTACCAGACTCTTCCTCTAATATCTACAAGATTACAGAAAAATGGCGTCCTTCCCTAGTGATTTCCAATGAAGAGCCAAAACAATAACTATTACCAACCATCGATCAACCAATACCGAACTTAGGACCGAACCTCTAACTACTGAAAAGAAAACCCTCTAAATATCAAATCCCTGCTATTTATACTATTTTACATGCCCACACAAGGTCGACTGCATACAGGAAGTTTGTTAACTGTCACCATCAACTGCCCCTCAGGCTACAACTGTGGTGATTATGACTTGACACGAGGCACTATGGGCTTGACTTACAAATATTATTGTACGTGTGTTGCTGCAAGCTTATGCCGCCTTAAACGACCACGATATGCACCTATCGTTTTTTGGTCGTTATCATATACACACTCATGTGCTCGCCTTTCCCTCGTCGCATGCCTCTCCATTCTTCCTGCGATGGTCCTTTGCTCCCTTTGTGACCTTCCTTTCTTTTTGTCACATGCGCAGCGCACCTTATTTTTCTTTTGCGTGAATTCTTCCATATGGCCCTTTCCTAGGACAACAGGCCCCCAACACCCACATGTGGCTTGTCTCAAGCCATGAGCAATGGACATAGGAGGTGGCGCAACCTGTGTAGCTGCCTCTTTGCAAATTTTTTTCTTGCGCACCTCCTCCTACTTCCTCCTTTGCTCACTTTGTTCCTTATGTGTTTTTTTTTTTGCGATGTTTCTTGCACCGCGGCCTCATCCCATACTTAGAAGAAAAACAATTTAGATTACAAAGCTTTAGGTACTTTAGTCATACAATTTCTTCCTCGACATCCTTTGAAGACTCTTAATGGTGAGTTCCATTTCTGAATTTCACCAGGATTGTTACTGTCCCATTTCGACACAACAATCCAATTCTTATTATCATTCTCAAGTTCCTGGGGTTTTCCTTGTGCTTGCTGCAGCTTGTCTTTCTGTTGTTCTGCTTGGTCCTCTTCATCCTCCTTTTCCTCTTCATCTTGCTTTTCTACTTCCTGTTCTGCAGAGCTGGACGAGCCAATGTCCATGGCCATCTCCACCACTGCTACTTCTTTCATCACCGAAGCATCCTCACTTGCAGGCAACAGCTCAGAAGTATCTTGTTTTTTCGCTTCTTGGTGATCGTGTGTGCCATAGATATGAACTTTGAAGAATGAAGCATTGTCCATATTTAAAACTAAAGAATCCTCGAATTCAACGGAGTGATCAAAGACGAATGATTCCCAAACTTTGACGAATTTCATCTCAGCATCATGGTCTACAAGCCATATTTGGCCATGTGGCCCTTCTTTGGTCCTTTTACACATGCAGGCCTCGCTTGGACTACCGGAAGTTGGGCCTGCTCGTCAGCCCTGCAGGCTCAGTGGAGTGGGACAACAACTTGGATCCCCACTGGATTCCTTTCGGGTGCCATATCCAGGGCTGCTAATCAACTGAAAAAGAAATAGCTAAGGATGAATTCTCCAGAGACTTCTAGCTTGGTCGAAATAACTTGGAAATTGATAATGTCCTCATTATTCCCATCTTCTGAGATAACCCACACTTTGAAGGTTGTAGCAAATAATTTATTTGGTAGGGTTGCTCGCCATGGCACACCCCAACCCATCTATAACTGGTGCTGAAACAACACGACCAAGTGATGTTTTCTCTAGGCGCACCCTTATTTTATAAGAGGAGCATCGGGTCACATGCCATCTTGGCTTATCTAGGTGCATCATTAGGACAAGACCTTCCTCTGGCGCACCCGATATGCCTCTCATATTTTCTATGATTAACTCTATTGTCATTCTCCCACACTAACAGTTGTGATCAAGTATTGATGTGATGGTCTGTCACCGTCACATATTTTCCCGCACCTGATGAGCTAGTTGTTCTACCTAGGGAGATGTCCTATCGCGAGCGCCAAATATTTGTTGAATCATTATGCATTTAACGGTCCATAGGCGTCTGCTAGCTATCTGCAACCTCCCGCTAGTTGTCTCTTAGCTAGTTTGTTGGTGGGTTTATAGCGCACCATTCTTTCCACACAACTTCATCTTTCCATGCAACTTCCTCTTTCCATGCCATGTTGTGCTAGGGATGCCTCCCTCGCTACTTTCCTCCCTTTAGATATTCTTTTCTTTTTACTGTGCACCTCAGAATTATTTGCTTGTACAATTTTAAGTTGTTGGCGTCGGCTAAGGTTGTGCAGCAGGACAAACCTTGTCGTAGAATTTCTTCACCATCTGTTGAACCTTAGAGAATTCCTTTGCAACTTCTTCCGCTTGTGCGACCAACTACTCAACACGGTTGGAATGGACATGTTCCAATGATTCTGCCTCGATTGAATGTACTATGCATTGAATTTTTTGCTGCACAGGGTGAATAAGGTCTGTGAGCCGCTCGGCTTCTGGCTGATGTGTCTCTACCTCAGCTTCCCTAGCCTGTTCTTGTTCGTGAAGGGTCTGCACTTCTTGCTGCAGTCTCTTGATCTTTGCATTTTTGGTGACCTTCTGCTGAAGGGGCAGCTTCCTCATTTCCTCTTTTACGATGTTGATTCTCTCATCTGCCTCTTGTGCACTCTGCCTGATTTGTTCAGCTGTTTCATCTTCAAGCAGCGCTCCCCAAATGGTAGCGACAACATCTGCAGCCTTTGTGCAGAGCACTTACCCTTCTCTTATTTTCTCAGCAACTTCAGATGTTGTTGTTCTTCTTTCCTCAATAACTTCCAAGGGTGTGCTTGGCATCTTCCTGGTTAGCAGCTCTTCCACTTTCTGTCGAAGATCCTGCACGATCTTTGTGAGCCTGGTTACTCTAGCTAGGGAGTCTTCATCTTCTTGCCCTGCTTCTGGAGGGAATGTTGCAATGGCATTCCTGATAGAGTCCACTAATGTGACATGACTTTGTTCATGTGCTAGTATTTCCTGTTCCTTTTTGGTAAGAAGGGTGATGCACCCCTGCAGTTCTTGCTCTTTCTGCTTGAACAGGGCCTTGTGCAACTTTGCCTTGCACTGCTATTTTGTTTCCTGATAAGCAACAACATTTTCCCTTAGCCAAATTTTGGACGCGGCCGCCTGCTGAATGTCATAGAATTCATTCAAGGCTAGCATAGAAAAGTCTATCTACGTATTGTCATCATTAGGACCTGCACTTGTCTCTACGTCTGCCTCCAGTGCCTACCTCTGAATCGTCACTTTGATTGGTGGCACTAACGCTGGTGTAACTAGTGGAATACTGGGATCAACACCATATGTCTGAGAATCCATAGTGGTTTTGACATCCTGGATGGCCTCTATTAACTTATTGAGATGGCCCTCAACTTGGGTAGCAATGTTTAATTGTTGCGTCCTCAGACTAGAGAGGTTATCTTGCGTGACCTTAGCAACAATGTCGGCAAGTTCCTACACATAATCTTTAGCTCATGTGTTCGTGTTCCCTATTTTTTCGGCTTTTTGCTTCTTTCAAAACAAGTGGCCCTCTTCTTGCTATGCGTGTGTCTGTGTTTGCACATGCTCTTGACTTGGCAGGCGCTCTGATGCATGATGATCCAAGTCATCAATATCATCATCATCCTCATTGTTTTCCTGCGATTGATCATCTTGGTTGTCTTCACCTTCATGCTCTTCACCATGGAATTGGTGAAGCGGTGGTTCTTTTGCATTCTGCTCTTCATGTAGTGGCTCTGCTAGCGGGCCACGCCATTCCTCAGGCCAAAGTTTATAATTGCATCCACGGCCTTGTTTGTCACCATGAAGTCTGCATGGTGCACTTGCTTGATTGGGTCCTTTTTTGGCTCTAGGATCATATTATGCACGTCAGCTTGAAACTTGATAAATGATGCGTACCTATGCACTGTCATAGTGTGGATTCTGTGGGATTGGTGAACAACATCACGCAGCGCATCTGCGTGTGAAAAAAATGCAATGTTGTTATCCTTATGCCTACGGGCATTGACCTTATCTTCCCACAAACTCTGGTACTTTGCGCCAAGGCAAAGTAGTGGGACATCCATCTAGACGTAGTCCGGCGGGTTACCCCACATAGTGAACAAAATCAAGATCAGCAGCCAGGAATAGTGGAATTTGTAGGTGTCCTTGTGTTGAGTCTGCATCGCATCGTCTATAACAAGTACCACAACCAGTTGAATACTCCTCCAAGCACATAAATTAGTGAGTTCCACAACCACTGTCGAACATTGATTGGGTATCATCTTGTTGAGCATCTTACAAGATAGGATCTTTGCAGCGATGCACACACTTTTGTCCTGGATGGACCCAATCAAGAAGCCCTGGCCCGCTCGCTGAAGGTTATGCTTCCACTTGATAGGGTTAATGTATTGCTTGTCCAAGTATGTAGCAGGATCATCTCCTTCATTTGGGAGGCCAGTGATCCTTGAAACTAACTCGGTGTGGAACGGATATGGCTGATCCAGCCACAGGCATCCTCTATGAAAGGAGACCAGCAATTGATTCGCGTACATGTTGAATTGTATGCTATGGCCAAAGTGAGGCATAAATATAATGTTTGTCAGACCTACGTGGGAAAGTATCTCAGCCCACTCCATTGGCTTGAGCACTTGAGCATCACTTGTAGAGGACTGGTCGGCGACCATGCAGTCTGTTATCTGTAATCCTTCCTGCTGTCGAGTTTCAAAGTCCTAGAACCTCAACCTAGCCAACTCAGGCAGGATATCCTTTAGCAATGGAATGCCGATAGGAATTCATGGAGCTATGAGAGTAGTCACCACCTTCTTTGGGAGAGACCTCTCCTCTACATCAGTTATCCTTGGTCGAATGTAGTGTGAAAAATTTGGATCAACTTGCTCTGCTTCCAACCCTCTTCGTGACAGCGAGTCTTCATCCATGACATCTTCTGCTTCTTTGTCAATAGGTGCCTTTCCTTGCTCATCCAGAGCGGCCCTAGCCTTTCCTTTTCTCCGCTGTGGTGGTGGTGGTCCAAATTCCTCTCCTAGTTGCGTCTCACCGGGCTGCCTCGACTCTCTATCAGGTGCCACAACTGCTTGTTGTGGTCCCGAAGCAACTAGAATTCTCTGAGCTGGATTAGGTATAGCACGTGAACCAGGGGTTGGAATGGTAGCATTACCATCCCCTTTGACTTGTTGTTTGCATGTTCTTTCCATGGGGCCAATCTCTAGTTGTTGTTGCGCTTCTATACCTCGGGCGACTATATTTCTTCTTCTTCATCAATGGGGCAACCAAAGATAACAATGGATTTCGATGCCTCACTCTCACTGGGGATGTTAATTACCTTGGACTTCAGCATAATTGAATAAGGATGGTAGGGTTTAGCTCCGTTAATCGTGTGGATTTGGTTTTCTCAGGTCTCACTGTGCATAAAAGAATGCTTGCTAGGGAGGCCTAGTATTTATACAGCCCTATGCATCTTGCAATCGTTACTTGACAAGATGTCGAGGTATAATCGATATCCTGGGTTGTTTCTACCGACACATTCTGTTATCACTCCAGGAACCTCCTCTAGGTTGTAGCTCGAGGATTCCTGGTAACTTATAATGTTTTTGGGGTTTTCTGATACGGATCAAGTCAGTTGACCTATATAGCCTTTCCACTCTCAAGGCATGCATAAAACTCACTCACTTACAAGGCTTTTAGTTACAATTGCTCAGAAGTTCAAAAATAAGGTGCAGGGATGGAGAACTCACCAGGATGACAGACTTACATACAAAACACATACATATAAATGGCTAAATCTTGATGAGGATGGTATTTATAAATCAAATCACACTAACAAACCAATAGGATGATAGCTATCAGCTTTTTAATCAATCTGAAAATGACCTAAATACACATTCAAGCATAAATACAGTAAAGAAAGAGATGATGGCTGAACAGATCACAACAAAAGAGCTTATATCATGAATAAGTAAAATGAGAAGCATGAAAGCATTATAGGCTTATAAATCCCTGAAGTTGAACCTTTATTATAAAATCGATCTTAGGATTTATAGCCTTCTACAAAAAGTACAGATACCGAAACTTCGATCTGTTTTCACAAAAATACTCAAAAGTGGTAGTTTTTTCAAATTAGGGTTTCAAAACCTACCTAACTATTTGTCTAACTATGACGAAGATCTAGTTCACTGAGTGAACATTAAATAACTGAAGTAGTTTCTAGTGATCACTTTTGCTGGTTAACTGTAAATTTGCCGCCAAAAGCCAGCGTTTCGACGGTTAACTGACGTGATCTTTTTTGCTTAATCCGTCGGAATTTTCTACCTTGTCTGCACGGTCGGTGATCGGAAGCTTTAACCTAAATGATTGGAACCTCAAACGTGAATGTGACTGTAGTGTCGATGATTTAAACCACTACCGGTGCGACGGTTAAGCATCGACGATCGGAAGCTATAACCACTAACTTGTCGGCGATCGAAACTCCAAACCACTAAAACATTGGAACCTCAAGAATGAATGCTGCCATAGTGTCAGCGTTTCAAACCACTGACATTGCAATTCACGATTGGAAGCTCTAGCCACTAAGGATTGGATCTTTACATCTAAACACTGCCACAGTGTCGGCATTTCAAACTACTGACTTTGTGATGGGAGATCAGAGGCTCTAGCCATTAACCTCTCAGAGCTTTAAACCTGAATGCTGCCATAGTGTCGGTGTTTCAAACCACTAACATTGTGATCGGTGATTGGAAGCTCTAGCCACTAAGGATCGAAGCTTTACACCTGAATGTTGCCACAGTGTCGGCATCTCAAACTATTAACGTCGTGATCGACGATCGAAAATACTAACCACTAATATGTCGGCAATCGAAAGCTCTAGCAACTAATCCATTGGAGCTTTAAACCACTAATTGTCGGCGATCAAAACCCCAAGATTGAACATGTCGATGCTTTAAACCGCAAGTTTTTCGTAGTGTTGGCACTATAAAGGACTAAACCTCCAAAACGCCGGCGTCGTGGAGGATTAAACCTTTGACCTGCTGTCAAAAATGTTCTTTTGGTGGTCAGTGTATATGTTGCACTCCTTCTTAATCTGCAGAAGACAACCCTTTTCGGTGGCTAATGAGATGTTTTGAGCCTCACCTAAGCCACCGAAAGCTACAACTTGTGAATTTTTTTCCCAAATAAAAAACAGAGGCTTTCAAACTTGTCAGTGATATTCATATCCTTCATTGCATGAGTTAAATTCTTCATACTATCAAAATAAATTATTTTGGGAGATAACATATGGCTCCTACTTGGGGATGGGAACCTCCCAGTGAGGTCCCAAGAACCCCAGACCAAAATTCCTTTCCTGAAAAAGAATAATTGAAGCTATCTTCTAGTGTTCCATTGGGCATGGAGTTTATTTTGAAAGCAAAACAACCTACTATCTACTAATTTACAATAATAAGGCATGAGAGCCTCAAATAAGATAGAGTTTCAAGAACCACCCATTCACTGGGCCATCAAATACCTCTTCACCTTCCAGATTTTGCAATTTGAAGGTGTTATTCTCATATACCTGGTCTATAACAAAAGGGCCAATCCACAAAGAGTCAAATTTTCTGTGTTTTCCCTTGTCCTGTCTAACAGCATCCCACTTGAGGACCCAATATCTGACCTGAAAGTTGTCTACTTTTTCTCTTTTGTCGAACATGCCCTTTATCCTCTATTGATGAGCTTCTGATTTTCCTACAACTTGCTCCCTTATTTGTTGTAACTCTACCAAATCCATCATCCTTCTCACCATATCATTTGGTTCATCCTCCTCTTCCTGAAATAACTTTGCCACTGGAAGGATGAGCTGGATAGGAAATATGGCCTCAGTGCCATAAACTACCTTGAATGGAGAAGTCCCGATGGATCTTTTGTCTGTTACCCTATCAGCCCATAAGGCAAACTTAAGCTTTGAATCCCAGCTGTTATGATTTGTCTCTAGCAGTTTCCTAATGATTCTGACTAAGATTTTGTTGGATGACTCAGCCAAGCCATTTCCTTGGGGATAATAGGATGTGGAGTGCACCAATTGAATACCCATTGATTCACACATTTTAACTAATGCCCCAGCCTTAAAAGCTGGTGCATTATCAGTTACTAACCTTATTGGGTAGCCAAACCTGCTAAAGATATTCTCATATAAAAATCTCATTGTGACTTGATGAGTGGCATTCCTAGTAGGTACTACTTCTATCCATTTTGTAAAGTAGTTAGTGGCTAATAAGATCCATTTATGTTGTCCACTAGAGGATGGATTCATTTCACCTATGAAATCCAGACCCCATTGCTCGAAAGGCCCATTCACTGTAATAGGACTAAGGGGTAAGGATTTGAGCTGCTGCTTCCCTATAAATCTTTGGCATTGGTCACAGGCCCTTACAAAAGTGCATACATCAGCAAAGAGGACTGGCCAATAGTATCCTGCTCTTAAGATCTCATGGGTTGTGGTTTTCCAATAGTGGTGGCCTCCACATGTGCTAGAATGAAAGTGATGCATGACCTGCTCTACTTCCTCTTTATCTAGACACCTTAGCAAAACTCCAGACTGATCTCTCTAGTACAACATTTTGTCAATTATGCAAAATTTAATAGATTTCAACTTAAGATCTTGTGCCTGGTTAGGAGTGAGATCAGGAGATACTTCTAATTTTTGCAAAAATTGAATGATACCCGAGTACCACTCACATGAAGCTATGTTTTCAACTACTGATGGAATGTCACTCTGATATTGATTTACTTTTGTTTCTGCTGCTATCACTGTCTGCACCTTTGCTGATTTGACACATGTTAAACTTATTCCCATCAGTTCACAGTTTTCTTTGGCCATGAGTTTGGCCAGACCTAGCAGCTTTACTAGCTTGGTGGGTTTCACCTCTATATCAAACTCAATGAGTTTGGCAATCCACTTAGCTCTCTTCCCATCAATGTTAGGCTGAGTCAAAACATCCTTCACAGCAGCTGAAGGGACATATGTAATGACCTTTGCATGGAGAAGGTAGATTCTGAAAGTTTTCAAATATTTTATGAGAGAATAAGCCTGCTTCTCAATTGGGTTATACTTCAGCTCAACATCTCTCAAGGTTCTGCTGAAGAATGCAATTGGATGATCAAGGCCTTCATCATTCTTTTGTAATAGTAGAGTTGCCACTGTGTCATAATATGCAAAAGAGAAAGTGTAAAAACCATTGGTGTAGTCGGGACTAATTAGGGTTTGGGCCTCCATGATACCCTTCTTGATGTCTTCAAAATAATTCCTTTCTTGGCCAGTCCACTTTATTTCTACATCCTTTTTCAGCATGACTATTATATGCTTTACTAGCTCGGAGAAATTTGGAATGAACCTTCTAACAAAGTTTATCTTTCCTAAAAAGGACTGAATGTCCCTTTTTGACCTTGGTATTGACAACTTTTGGATTTCTTCCACCCTCACCAAATTGATCTTCACACCTTTAGCTGAGACTATGTGGCCTAGGAGGTTTCCTTCATTGAGTGCAAACTGGTACTTCTTGGGGTTCAGTGATATTCCATACCTTTTGCACTTCACAAATACCTTCCTTAGATTTTGTAAGTGGACATGATAGCTGTGAGAGTAAACTATTAGGTCATCCAAATATATCAACATAAACTTATCTTTTATCCCTACAAAAGCTAGGTCCATAGCTCTCTGAAAAGTATCCCCAGCATTCATTATCCCAAATGGCATTTTAGCATACATGAAGGTGCCCCAAGGGGTGGTAAGGCAGTCTTCTCTTGGTCATCTAGGTGCACAACAACTTGGTTGTATCTATAGAAGCCATCAAGGAAGGACATAACCCTAGCCTGCGATACTTTTTGTAGCAGGTGTTCCATCTTAGGCAGTGGATAGTTGTCTTTCTTGGAACACTTGTTCAGGTTTCTAAAATCCACACATAACCTGATTTCTCCATTTTTCTTTCTTACCACTACTAGGTTTGCAATCCACTTGGAATACCTGAGGGGAATTATGATATTGTCTTTGAGGAGCTTGTGGATCTCAGCTTCTATTTGAAAGGAATGGTGTCCTTATCCAAAGGAATCCTGTGCTAGATGATGTTGGTGTCATATATTTTTAGGTCACTATACTTCCATGCAAAGATATCAGCAAACTCTTTTATCAAGCTGCAAAATTTATACTTCTGACCAACAGTCAACCTAGTGGATAGATTTATCAGTTTTGGATGGCTTTGGCTGCCTATGTTTTGCTCTTGGATAACAGGATCTAGCTTCCTTTTGGTGGGATTGAAAGGGATGTCATTGTGATCAAACATTTCTTTCAATGGTACTAGACCTCAGGGTATGTAGTTACTGGGCAATTGGACAATGTTTTTATCAGCCACTTTATCTTTTAACTTAGGTTGTTTGGATTCCTCCATGTTTAGGTTTTCCTGGTCTATGTGTATGTCAGAGAATTCATCTATTAACTGAAGGAATTTACTAATATCATCATCATTCTCAAACACCCTCTAGAATTTTACATTATTTGGCAAAGAGGTTATGTACTTGACATGAACATCATATCTAAGCTTAGGGGGTGAAGGAGGAACAAATAGACTTGTAGAGACAGCTGGGGAATCAACCAGGTGATTCAAAGCCCTAGGAATATATGAGAGTTCAAAAAACATAAATGAGTCTTTGAGTTTCCATACCTCATCCATGTAGGCCTTCAGTCTGATATTTTTTGTCTGAAAAGTGTTGTTGACCTACTGTATGATGAGATCTGCATCTCCAAAAATATTTATGCACATGATCCCCATCTACTTGGTAGATTTAAGTCCTAACAGCAAGGCTTCATATTCTGCTATGTTGCTAGTGGTTTTAAAATCAAGCTTATAAGATAGGTGGATGTTTTCCTTAGATGGGGAGATCAATACTACACCTGCACCTGCTGAGCTTTGAGTGCTAGCCCCATCAAAATACATGGTCCAAATTGTTGTGGTTAGTTCTTCGGGCTGCTGACAGGTGGGATGAGTGAGCTAGACTGATGTCTACTAAGAATCATCTATTTTCAAAATGCATGACCCAAATTCAGTATCCCCTACATATATGGGGTGATTCACTGAGTTGCTTTCCTTACTTATAATGTATGCCAACTGATTTTCCCTATACATCCTCTTAGTCTCTCCTCCAAACATGGGAATGGTAGCATATGTGAGATCCATCTGAAGGGTGCCACCTGGTCTTTTTCTCCATGACCGAGACAACAAGAGGCCAAATTTTGGAGGGATATCAGACACTACAATTTCCATCATGATGCTTTTCGAAGGTAGCTAAGTTAGGTTCATGGCAAGGTCTTTGATGAGGCCCAAGCACTTGACCTTCCTGGAGTCAAAGGAGAATAAATCATGGTAGGGCTTGGTGATGTTGAGGCCAAGCTCATCCATCACAATTTTTGGCATTAGGTTATGAGAGGCTCCTGAATCTAGCAGGAAGTTATGGAGGATTTTATCATGTATATTCAAGGATATGTAGAATGGTGGGCATGAGTCCTTTAAGTCTTCGATCATGGGGCCCATGGTTACAATGGGCTTGTCATCTTGCAGGTTCACAAAGTCAGTGTCAATGTGCACCTTGGGCTGAAGGGAATTCAAAATGGAGGTTTTGAATGCATCATTCTTCATTAGCTCAATTAAAGGGAAAGGAATTTTCAATTTTTAAATTTCTAACTCAAGGTTGAAAGAATAATGCAGCCTATCTAGAAACCTTACCTCATGAGCTGTAGGTTTGAGTTGGACTTGATCAAGTGTGGCTAAAGGTGTTGGTTTTGGCAATGCTTTGGATGTAACAGCCACCTTATTTGGTATGACAACAACCTTTCTAGCTGGTGCAGCAGGCTGCTTGACAGGTACGACATTCTTCTTGGGGGGAGAAACCAGCCTAGACCTCAATTTGTAACCTCCCTGACAATCAGCCTGATAGACAGTCTCTTCAGTGATCTTCTCATCAACCAGGGCTTCCTCATACTCTGCCTGTGTAAGAAAAGAACAGTCCACCTCATCCTCCATGCAGTGGATATTGTCTTCAGCTTCTCCTTCTTCTTCAATGAATTCTTGCTCTTCTTCTAATACGACATTTTGAAATGGAGCTCTTATCCTCTGGTCTTCCCCTTGATTCCTCTCCCTTATGAGAATCTAAACTAGGGGGTTTCCTCTTCTATAAGGAACAAAATTTAGGTTTCGAGGAACAAAGTCACTTGGCCCTTTACCCCTCACCGATAGACATCCTTGGTCCTTCAATTTAGACATTTCAGCAGTCAGGTTATCTAAAAGTTTGGTCATTTTGTCAATCTTGTTCTCTGATGTAAAAGCCCCACTAGAGTCTGTTGGCTGCTTTTTCCTATCTATCTTCCCTTTGACCTTCTGAGATGCCAGAATGTTTGACTCTACCTCCAGGGCAACATCCTACATGAGTGATAAGGAGGTAGACCTCCTTTCTTTGAGAAGTAGGTAGAAGTCAGAGTCAAAGGCATTTGAGTAAGTTATCCTAGATGAGGTATCGGTGGGATTAATTTCAGTAGGGATCTTGCTGTACATATTGTTGAATCTCTTGGTAAAGTTGGAGACAGACTCCCCATTTTCCTTTTTCAGGTTGCTTAATTCTATGATATAGTAGAGGTGATCTCTCCTTTCTCCCCAATGCTTTAGGAAAATGTCATCTAGGGCCTCTATGCCTACCACCGATCCAACAGGTAGTTCCTTAAACCACTTCCTATCCTGGCCATCTAGGTTTTGCACAAAAACCCTATTCCATACATATTCTTGTTCTATGTTAATATTTTCAGCATAGCTGTAAAAAGACTCTAGATGTTCTTCAGCAGTGAAATTCCCTTCCCCTGTAAACTTAGGCATATAATTGAGATAATCCCTAGTAGGCATGGCTACGAGAGGATTTGGAAAAATTAGGGGTGCATACCTATCTACCAAGATCCTTTCCATCTTGGTCAATTAAGGGGCAACCATATTGGAAATGGGTATGGGAAGGGTTGTGGAAGGAAGCACTGATGAAGATACTTGCTGAGAAGGCGGTGGCATACTTATCCCAGTGGAGTCACCAGGGATTGGATCTTCACAAGCAATAGTGCTTGAAGATGCCCAACCCCTATATTTTTTTGATGTATCTAAAAATTCCTGGGAATTAAGAATTTCAGTAGAAGAAATAATAGCAAAAAGATTTATTGAAATACTTGATGTAGATTTTTGTGGAGCACTACTGGTCTATCTTAGTAAAGCCCTAGCTTTCCTCAAAATTTCTTCTGGATCTGAAACTAGTGTTGCTGGCGGCCCCTTTGGGTTTGCTCTGGTACTTCGTCTTCTTGAATCCACCTTATATAAATGGAGTCACCAGATAGATGATTACAACCATAATAGTGTCCAAGCTTTGTCTATCATCAAAACATGGATCTATGTCATCTCTCAGGGAAGTTGAGCTTCAATATCCTCTCCATGGCAACGACGCCAATTTTTTATCACTCCAGGAAACTCCTCTAGGTTGTAGCTGGAGGATGGCTGGTAAATTATAATGTTTTTGGGGTTTTCTGATACAGATCAAGTCAGTTGACCTATATAACCTTTCCACTCTCAAGGCATGCATAAAACTCACTCACTTACAAGGCTTTTAGTTACAATTGCTTAGAAGTTCAACAATAAGGTGTAGGGATGGAGAACTCACCAGGCTGGCAGACTTACATACAAAACACATGCATATAAATGGATAAATCCTGATGAGGATGGTATTTATAAATCAAATCGCACTAACAAACCAATAGGATGACAACTATCAGCTTTTTAATCAATATGAAAATGACCTAAATACACATTCAGGCATAAATACAGTAAAGAAAGAGATGATGGCTGAACAGATCACAACAAAGGAGCTTATATCATGAATAAGTAAAATGAGAAGCATGAAAGAATTATAGGCTTATAAATCCCCAAAGTTGAACCTTTATTATAAAATTGATCTTAGGCTTTATAGACTTTTATAAAAAGTACATATCCCAAAACTTCGATCCGTTTTCACAAAAATACTCAAAAGTGGTAGTTTTTTCAAATTAGGGTTTCAAACCCTACCTAACTATTTGTCTAACTATGATGAAGATCTAGTTCACTGAGTGAACATTAAATAACTGAAGTAGTTGCTAGTGATCACTTTTGCTGGTTAACTGTAAATTTGCCGCCAAAAGCCAGCGTTTCGGCAGTTAATTGACATGATCTTTCTTGCTTAATCCATCGGAATTTTCTACCATGTCTCTGCGATCGACGATCGGAAGCTTTAACCTAAACAACCAGAACCTCAAACTTGAATGTGACCATAGTGTCAGCGATTTAAACCACTATCAACACGATGTTTAAGCATCGACGATCAAAAGCTATAACCACTAACTCGTTAGTGATCGAAACTCCAAACCACTAAAACATAAGAACCTTAAGACTGATTGCTGCCACAGTGTCAGTTTTTCAAACCACTGACGTCGGGATCAGCAATTGGAAGCTCTATCCACTAAGGATCAGATCTTTACATCTAAATGCTTTCTCAGTGTCAACGTTCCAAACCACTGACGTCGCGATCGGTGATCGAAGGCTCTAGCCATTAACCTATCAGAGCTTTAAACCTGAATGTTGCCACAGTGTCGGCATTTAAAACCACTAACGTCACGATCGGTGATCGAAAGATCTATCCACTAAGGATCAAATCTTTACACATGAACACTACCTCAGTGTCAGCATCTCAAACTACTAACGTCATGATCGACGATCGGAAAGACTAACCACCAATCTGTCGGTGATCGAAAGCTCTAGCCATTAATCCATTGAAGCTTTAAACCACTAATTGTCAACGATCAGAACCTCAAGATTAAATGTGTTGGCGCTTTAAACCGTAATTTTTTCGTAGAGTTGGCGGTATAAAGGACTAAACCTCCGAAACGCCGTCGTCGTAGAGGATTAAACATCCGACCTGCTGTCAAAAATGTTCTTTTGGTGGTCAGTGTATATGTTGCACTCCTTCTTAATCTGCTAAAGAGAACCCTTTTTAGTGGCTAATGAGATGCTTTGAGCCTCACCTAAGCCACTGAAAGCTGCAACTTGTGAAATTTTTACCCAAATAAAAAACATAGGCTTTCAAACTTGTCAGTGATATTCATATCCTTCATTGCATGAGTTAAATTCTTCATACTATTAAAATAAATTATTTTGGGAGATAACACATTCTTCATTAACTTTTGCAACTCGCTTTATGGGTTGTACCTGTCAGCCCAGTTATGATAGTTATGCTAAGGATGAGTGATGGGACCAAAAAGGACACCGCGCTATTCCTCATACTGCATCAAGTTAATGTCACCTAGTTGTCACAGCTACCAGAATATTTGTCAGAGATTCATAGTTTAATGTTGGCCAGCCTATCATTTCCACTTTTGGCATCCTTTTACCTCTTTTTTCTTTGTCCCATGTGCTAACGGATTTTCACTTTATTCGTTTTTTCCGCGCAAGTGACTTTTTGTTGCGCATATTCCTTCTTCGGCTCATTTTTCTTTATCCATGCCGATCTCCTTGTTTGTGCAGCCTTCTTCTATACATGTCGTGTGCTTCCTTATGCTTTCTTGTGCTTGCGGGGTGGATTGATTATTGTGCGTTTCGACACTTACGCTTATTTCTTGCACTTTTATGCTAGTTCTATCACAGCCCTACGACAAACTAGGTTACGTCTTTTGGCCTGTCATATTTTTTTTAACCTGGGATGTTATGCATGTCATAGTATGGCTTCAGGTGACTTCTGTTCACCATACCTGTGACATAGGTTCCATCTAGCTTCTGGATTTTTACTGCGCCTGCATCAGTGATGTGCGCGATCCTATATGGCCCTAGCCAATGTGTTTGCAACTTGCCTGAGTGCTTGAAAAATTTGTTGTCATACAGTAAGACAATTCCTCCTTCTTTGAATGGCTTAACCCTAATATATTGATCATGCGATGCCTTTTGTTGTTGCTTACTTGGTTTAGCATCTGGTCGCAGGGGTATTTTCATCTCCCCTAAGTCTCCCACTATTCCCTTCATTTCTGAGAAGGTGGTAGGGATTTGGTATTGATACTCATGCAATAGATTTGTGATCTTTGCAATTGCTTCATCATCCCAATAATCTCCGATATTGGCAAACTTTGGGTTCTTTGGTGATCCGATATGTACTTTATTGATTTTCAAGGGATGGGGGAACTTGTTATCACTCTAGGAAACTCCTCTAGGTTGCAGCTCAAGGATTCCTGGTAACTTAAATGTTTTTAGGGTTTTCTAAATGGATCAAGTCAAGTAACCTATAGAACCTCACACTCTCAAGACATGCATGAAACTCAATCAAGGATAAGGCTTCTAACTATCATTGTTCATAGGTTTGATAATATGGTGCAGAGATTGAGAACTTATCGTGCTGGTAGATTCATACATAAAACAGATATATATAAATGGCTAATCATAAAAAGGAAGGTACTTATAATTCAAATCATCAATATGCCAATAGGATGAAAGCTATCAAACCTAAATAAACCTAAATAACACATCCAAGCATAAGCATAGAATAGATAGAAAATGGAAGCTGAACATATGATAACAAAAGAGCTTAAATTAGGTCATGATCAATATGAGAAGATTGACATTAGTAAAGGTCTATAAGTCCCCAAAGTCGAACCCTTTCAATAAAATAAGTCTTAGGCTTTATAGCCTTTACAAAAATATTCAGATCCTGAAAAATTGGATCCAATTTACTAAAAATAGACAAAATAATTGTTTTTGCATAATTAAGTAAAAAAACCCTAATTTAACTACTAGTCTAACTAACTGTAGAACTCGTTCATTGTTTGAACCTTCTGATAACTAAAATAAGTACTGGAAATAACTGCCACTGGTCCTCTACTGGATAAGTCACTGTTTTACTTAGACAGTTAAGTGTTGGTGACCTTTTATTCCTTTATGTCACTGCAAAACTGAAGCATACCTTCCCTGATGTTTTCTTCGGCGTCCTTAATCTTTATACTTCGTCCCCGAGCTATTCATGTTTTCCCAAAACTGGTCCTTCATGCAAAAATTTGATCCTATGCCTATTTTTGCTTTCGTTGGTTAACAGGACAAAATATTGGAACTGTTAGCTATCGAAAGCGGTGCTTTCGGTGGCTAATGAACTGCCTCAGCGTCCGCCTAAGCCACCGAAAGTCCTATTCTTCAAAAACTCTTAAGCCACCTCCAAAATTGTTCTTTCAAGTTTGTTTTCTTATATTTCTTATTCAGCAGGCTCTATGTTAGGAAGGTTAACAACAGCCTGGCTTGATTCTGGAGGCTAAAGGCTTACTACAGCTTCAGCTAGGGTTTCCAATGTGAGGTGAGTGCTAGGGTTTTGCTTGGCCTCCTTCATCTGCAGTATTTGAAGCCTAATCATTCTATACAGCCTTGTGTTGTCTTTCAGGTACCTTTTGTTTAGTCTTTTTAGAAAAACATACCTTTCTCTCATCTCTAGGTAAGAGTTGTGCAACAGCTTGTTCCTCCTGGTCAATGTAGCATTGTTTTTCTTTATCTCTCTTTCTAAAATTTCCATCTCATACACATTCCTCAGCAACTGATTTATCCTTAATGTCTTGGGATTACTAGAGGAATCCTTCTTTGCTGGTTCATCTTGCTCTTTTGGTATAGGTTATGGGAGTCCTTCAATCTTTTCTACAACTTGCAATGCTGGGTCAGCACCTTCCTCTTTTTCCTCTTCTAAATATGAATAGGGAAGGTTCAGAATGTTCCCTCTGTGTGTTGTAAATTCCTGTCCCTTTTCACTTAAATCCAAGTTTCTTTTGACCTTCTTTGCTTTGGAAGAGGAAGGAGGTTGTTCTGTTGTTGTTGGGGATATATCCCTTCTCTTCCTTTTCCCAATCCTTGGTGTGCTAGACTTTTTCGAAGGATAATTCCCCTTTTCTTCTAGCTGTAGGCCTGTTTCAAAACCATTCCAAAACAAGAAATAATCCCATGCCATATTCCTCCTTTTCAACAATTCTTGGATTAGGATTTGGATAAGACCATGATGAGATAGTCTTTCAGCAATCTTGGTTGGCTGAGCCTTCACCTGGTGTGCCATTGTTTCCAAGCTCCTGTGTAAGTAGAAAGGTAAATTCAGTGGGCTTTTTCCTGTGAAGTGGTTCATCAATTTGAAATGGTAAATCAACTCCCTATTGTATCTCCCTTCACAAGTTATGTAGACGACAATGGCCTTCAGTAATTGCTGCCACCTCTCTTCTAGCCAAGAGGAGGGGACACTTTTCTTCCATATCACCCCTCTATGTTCAGGATTCAGATAAGACCTGAACTCTACATCCTTTGGAATGGTGGTTTTAAACCACTTCTCCCTTGTTCTAGGGAGTTCAGTTACTTCAGCAATTAGGGTTTCATCTATCAGAAATTATTCCTTACCTATAATGTCCTTGGAGCCATAGAAAGAGAGAGCAAATGCCTCAGCCACCTGCTGGTGTGAACCTTGAATTTTCTCACAAAACTTATAGCATCCAGCATCCTTGAAAAAATGACAGACCTTTGGATGTGCCTCCAGGTAGCTGATGTTTCCCAACTCTTGCCTGAGAGCAGGCCCTCCCTTCTTCATTTGTTGAATGTTACTCATGGGTACCTGCAAAAATCAATTCAAGTACTATGGAAGAGTATTTTTAGCAGGTTGACTCTTGGAGATGGTTTCTGGTGGTGAGAATTTCTATAATCGATGGTGGAGTGTACTGAAGGATTGGGCGCTAATTATGAGGGTTTTTAACTGCATGAGTGATGCTTAGGTTAGAGGATGATGGCTTTGGTTGATGTTTTCGAGACACCCTGCCCAACAATTATGTTTAAATAAACCTGGATACCCAATGGATCCTTATGTAATTATTTGGACAGATGGATGGAAGAGAAAGGTTTCCAGTCACTTCATTCCTCATCAGCTGAACAACGACCTCCTTAATCATTCACTTGCGCCTTGATACAGTCTCCTGTCTTTTCGGTGGTTTATCATGCCCTTTGATGATCTTTGTTTCCTGACGAGCTGTGATTTGATAGGTTTCTAACCGTTTTCTTCTTTTCACCTTTTCGGCGGCTAAGGGCCCTCAAGAAATTGTCTGCTAGCCGCAAAAAACAAGGCTTTTGGTGGCTAATGAAATGCTGACCTAATCGCCTAAGCCACCGAAACCGATTTCCAAATGGCACTATGAAACTTAGCTTTCGACGGATTGTGGTATCTTCGATATCTCCTTTTAACCACTGAAAGACAAGCCTTTCAGTGGCTAATGAACCATCAAAGCTTTCACCTAAGCCACCAAAACTGCTTTTTCCCCAACACCTTTTACCTGCTTTTGGTGGTTAACACCCTCCTTCAAATGTTCACTAAGCTACTGAATCAAACACTTTTTGGTGGCTAATGAGCCATTTGAAGGTCTTGCCTAAGACACCATGTTATCTCCCAAAATAATTTACTTTCGTATGAAGAATTTAATTCACGTAATGAGGGATATGAATGTCACTAACAGTTTCAAAGCCTCTATTGTTGATAAAAATTTCACAAAGTTGTAGCTTCGGTGGCTTGGGCGAGGATCAGAACATCTAATTAGCCACCGACATACTTACAGACTACGGCTTCCGTGATCAGATGAACTCTTCGGCGATCAGAAGAACTAAAGACAACATAGCGACAAGGCAAAGTTGAAAGGTTCCGCAATGTCAATGATATGAAGAAATAAATGTCACCGAAGTCAAGTATCAGAAATAGGAACCACTACTTGATAAGGCGTCGGAACTTGAAAAAACTAACCATCGATGAGATAGTCCACTAAGGAGCCGAAACGATGGAAGATATACAGACTACGACTTTCGATCAATCAACAAAAAATCATTGATGGTCGAAAGAACTAAGGGATACAGATCGGCGAGTTAGTCCACTAAGGAGCCGAAACGGTGGAAGATATATAGACTATGGCTTCCGATCAATCAATAGAAAATCATCGATGATTGGAAGAACTAAGGGCTACGGATCGGCGAGTTAGTCCACTAAGGAGCTGAAACAGTGGAAGATATACAGACTATGGCTTCCGATCAATCAATAGAAAATCATCAGCGATTGGAAGAACTAAGGGCTACGCATCGGTGAGTTAGTCCACTAAGAATCCAAAATGGCGGAAGATATACAGACTACAGCTTCTGATCAATCAACAAAAAATCATCGGCGATTGAAAGAACTAAGGGCTATGGATCGGCAAGTTAGTCCACTAAGGAACCAAAATGGTGGAAGACAAACAGACAAGGCCTCCTATCAATCAATAATCATTCCGATAGTGCGACAATAGGAAATCATTGGCGATTGGGAGAACTAAGAACTATAGATCAATAAATTTAAGACTAAGCTCCTTCGCAGTGTCGGCGGCACAGATAGCTAAAGCTCTAATTCCTTCGTCAAACGACTTTCGACAGTGATAAGATTTGATCGTTTCACATCTGAAACAACGGCCGCATTCCAGGATAAGGTGCTGATGGGCTAGAAGACAGAGCTTCCGATCGCTGACATTGAGAATATTAGTTGTTGGAACCTCCAACACTGCAGAAACATTCTTCTTTGAGGTTCCGATGCATTAGTTGTTTCAGCTTCCGATCACTGACAAGCTAGTGATGGAAAGCGTCGATGCATAAACAGTCGCGACGTTAATCATTTGAGGTGCCAACATTGCGGTAGTGTTTTGGTCTAAGGCGTTGACGAGTTAGAGGTCAGAAGTTCTGATTAGTGACTGTGGAAACAAGGTAGAATAATCCTGCGGATTAAACAAGAAAGAGCACCTATGATCACTATCAAACACTTCAGTTAAACGTCGAAACACTAGCTGTTGGCGGTAATTTTACACTGAACCAACAGTGGTGATTATTAGCAACCACTTCAGTTATTAAAATTTTGCTCTTTAAACTAGATATTCACAATAGATAGACAAATAGTTAGCAAGGGTTTGAAGCCCTAATCTGAAAAAACTATCACTTTGAAGTATTTTTTGTGTAAACAGATCGGATTTTTAGGATCTGCCATTTTTGTAGAAGGCTATAAAGCCCATGATTGATTTTATAATAAGGGCTCAACTTCAGGGATTTATGAGCCAATAATGATTTCAAGCTTCTCATTTTACTTATTCATGATATAAGCTCTTTTGTTGTGATATGTTCAACCATCATCTCTTTCTTTAATGTGTTTATGCCTGAATGTGCATTTAGGTCATTTTCAGATTTATTAAAAATCCGATAGCTGTCATCCTATTGGTTTATTAGTGATATTTAATTTATAAATACCATCCTCAGAAGGATTTAGCCATTTATATGCATGTGTTATGTGTGTAAGTCTTCCAGTCTGGTGAGTTCTCCATCCCTGCACCTTATTGTCGAACTTCTGAGCAAATTGCAACTAAAAACCTTGTAAACGAGTGATTTTTATGCATGCCTTGAGAGTGGAAGGGTTACATAGTTCGACAGACTTGACCCATATCTGAAAACCCTAAAAAAAATTGTAAGTTACCAGGCATCCTCGAGCTACAACCTAGAGTAGTTTCCTGGAGTGATAACAAAGTGGCCCTGTTGCTGGGGAGAGGAGATTGAATCTCAACTTCCCTGGGAGACGACATAGATCCATGCTTTGATGATAGACAAATATTGGACATTATTATGGTTGTAATCATCTATCTGGTGACTCCATTGATATAAGGTGGCTTCAAGAAGACCAAGTACCAGAGCAAACCCAAAGGGGCCACCAGCAACACCGGTTTCAGATCCAGAAGAAAATTTGAGGAAAGCTAGTGCTTTACTAAGACAGACCAACAGTACTGCACAAAAAGCTACATCAGGTATTTCAAATCTTTCTGCTATTATTTCTTCTGCTGAAAATATTAATTCCCAGGAATTTTTAGATACATCAGAAAAATCTAGGGGTTGGGCATCTTCAAGCATTGCTTCTTGTGAAGATCCAATCCCTGGTGACTCCACTGGGATAAGTATACCACCACCTTCTCAGCAAGTATCTTCGTTAGTGCTGCCTTCCACAACCCTGTCCATACCCATTTCCAATATGGCTACCCCTCAATTGACCAAGATGGAAATGATCCTAGTAGCTAGGTATTATCAAAAGTATATGTCTAAGTTTACAAGGGAAGGGGATTTCATTGTTGAAGAACATCTAGAGGCTTTTTAAAGCTATGCTGAAAATATTAACATAGAACAAGCAAATGTATGGACCAGGGTTTTTGTGCAAGCCTAGATGGCCAGGTTAGGAAGTGGTTTAAGGAACTGCCTGCTGGGTCAGTGGCAGGAATAGAGGCCCTAGATGACATTTTCCTAAAGCATTGGGGAGAGAGGAGAGACCACCTCTATTATATCATAGAATTCGACAACCTAAAAAGAGAAAATGGAGAGTCTGTCTCCAACTTTACCAAGAGATTCAACAACATGTATAGCAAGATTCCCACTGAGATTAAGACCACTAGTACCTCAGCTATGATAACTTATGCAAATGCCTTTGGCTCTAACTTCTGCCTACTTCTCAGAGAAAGGAAGTCTGCCTCCTTATCACTCATGCAGGATTTTGCCCTGGAGGTAGAGTCAAACATTCTAGCATCTCAGAAGGTCAAAGGGAAGATAGACAGGAAAAATCAGCCAACAGACTATAGTGGGGCTTCTGCATCAGAGAACAAGATTGAAAAAATGGCCAAACTTTTAGATAACTTGACTACTGAAATGTCTAAATTGAGGGACCAAGGACATCTGCCGGTGAGGGGTAAAGGGCCAAGCGACTTCACTCCTAGAAACCCAAATTTTGTTCCTTATAGAAGAGGAAACCCCTCTGTTCAGATTCTCAAAAGGGAGAGAAATCAAGGGGAAGACCAGAGGATAAAAGCTCCATTTCAAAATGTTGTATTAGAAGAAGAGCCAGAATTCATTGAAGAAGGAGAAGCTGAAGACAATATCCACTGCATGGAGGATGAGGTGGACTATTCTTTTTTGACATAGGCAGAATATGAGGAAGCCCTGATAGATGAGCAAATCACTGAAGATGCTATCTATCAGGATGATGTTCAAGGAGGTTACCAACTGATATCTTATAGGTTGGTTTCTCCCTCCAATAAGAATGTTGTACCTGTCAAGTAGCCTGTTAGACCTACTAGAAAGGTTGTTGTTTTACTAAAGAAAGTGGTTGTCCCATCCAAAGCATTGCATGAACCAGCACCTTCAGCCACACCTAATCAAGTCCAACTCAAACCTACAGATCATGAGGTAAGGTTTCCAGATAGGCTGCATTATTCTTTCAACCTTGAGTCTGAAATTCAAAAATTGAAAATCCCTTTCCCTATAATTGAGCTAATGAAGAACGATGCATTTAAAACCTCCATTCTGAATTCCCTTCAGCCCAAGGTGCACATTGTCATTGACTTTGTGAACCTGCAAGATGACAAGCCTGTTGTAACCCTGGGCCCCATGATCAAAGACCTAAAGGACTCCTTCCCACCATTCTATATATCCTTGAACATCCATGATAAAATCCTCCATAACTATCTACTGGATTCAGGAGCCTCTCATAACCTAATTCCAAAGGCTATGATGGACGAGATTGGCCTCAGCATCACCAAGACCTACCATGATTTATTCTCCTTTGACTCTAGGAAGGTCAAGTGCTTGGTCCTCATCAAAGACTGCTATAAACTTAACGCAGCTACCTTTGAAAAGTGTAATGATGGACATCGTAGTGGCCGATATTCCTCCAAAATTTGGCCTCTTGCTATCTCAGTCATGGAGCAAAAGACTAGGTGGCACCCTTTAGATGGATCTCACATATGCCACCATTCCCATGTTTGGAGGAGAAACTTAAGAGATTGTACAGGGAAAATCGGCTAGCGTACATTATAAGCAAGGAGAGCTGCTCAGTAAATCACCCCATCTACACCGTAGACACCAATTTTGGGTCTTGCATTTTGCAAACAGATGATAATTAGCAGACACCAGTTCAGCTCACTAAGCCCACCTATCCGCAGCCCGAAGAAGTCACAACAACAATCTGGACTATGTATTTCAATGAGTCTAGCGCTCAAAACTCAACAGGTGTGGGTGTAGTCTTGATCTCCCCATCTAAGAAAAATATTCACCTGTCTTATAAGCTTGATTTCAAAACCACGAACAACATAGAAGAATATGAAGCCTTGCTGCTAAGAGTTAAAGTTTCCAAGGAGATGGGGATAATGTGCATGAAGATTTTTGGAGATGCAGACCTCATCATACAGCAGGTCAACAACACTTTTCAGAAGAAGAAGAAAAAATCAAATTAAAGGCCTACAGGGACGAGGTATGGAAACTCAAAGACTCCTTTATGTTTTTTGAATTGTCATATATTCCTAGGGATTTGAATAACCTGGCTGATTCCTTGGTCATCTCTGCAAGTATTTTCGTTCCTCCTTACCCCCTAAGCTCAGCTATGATGTTCATGTCAAGTACAGACCCTCTCTGCCAGACAATGTAAAATTTTGGAGGGTGTTTGAGAATGATGAGGATCTTAGTAAATTCCTTCAGTTAATAGATGAATTCTCTGACATACACATAGACCAGGAAAACCTTAACATGGAGGAATCCAAGCAACTCAAGTTAAAAGATAAAGTGACTGAGCACAATATTGTCCAATTTCCCAGCAACTACATACCCCGAGATCTAGTACCACTGGAATAACTATTTGATCACAATGACATCCCTCTCAAGCCTGCCAAAAAGGAGCTAGACCCTACTATCCAAGAGCAAAACATAGGCAACCAAAGCCATCCTAAACTGATAAATCTTTCCACTGGGTTGAATGCTGATCAAAAGTCTAAATTTTGCATCTTAATAAAAGAATTTGCTGATGTTTTTTCCTGGGAGTATAGTGACCTAAAAACTTATGACACCAATATCATCTAGCACAGAATTCCTTTGGAGAAGGACACCATTCCTTTAAAATAGAAGCTAAGACCCATCAACCCTCTCCTATTACCAGTCATTGAAAAAGAGATCCAGAAGCTCCTTAAAGCCAAGATCATAATTCCCCTCAGATATTCCAAGTGGATTGCAAAACTGGTAGTAGTAAGAAATAAAAATGGAGAAATCAGGTTGTGTGTGGATTTTAGAAACTTGAACAAGTGTTCCAAGAAGGACAACTATCCACTGCCCAACATGGAACACCTATTGCAGAAAGTCTCGGGGGCTAGAGTTATGTCCTTCCTTGATGGATTTTCTAGATACAACCAAGTTGCTGTGCACCCTGATGACCAAGAGAAGACTGCCTTTACCACCCCCTGGGGCACCTTCATGTATGATAAAATGCCATTTGGGCTAATGAATGCTGGGGCTACTTTTCAGAGAGCCATGGACCTAGATTTTGTAGGGCTAAAAGATAAATTTGTGCTGATATATTTGGATGGCTTAATATTTTACTCTAACAGCCATCATGACCACTTGCAACATTTAAGGAAGGTATTTTTGAAGTGCAAAAGGTATGAAATATCACCGAACCCCAAGAAGTCTCAGTTTGCACTCAATAAAGGAAAGCTCCTAGGCCACATAGTCTCAACTGAAGGTGTAAAGATCGATCCAATGAGAGTGGAAGCAATCCAAAAACTGTCAATACCGAGGTCAAAAAGAGACATTCATTCCTTTTTAGGAAATATAAACTTTGTCAGAAGGTTTATTCCAAATTTCTCTGAGGTGGTAAAGCATATAACAGTCATGCTAAAAAAGGATGCAGAAATAAAGTGGACTGACCAAGCAAGAAACTCTTTTGAAGACATTAAGAAATCCATCATGGAGGCCCCAACCCTGATTAGTCCCGACTACACCAAGGGTTTTTACATTTTCTCTTTTGCATCTTATGACACAGTGGCAGTTGTACAATTAAAAAAGAATGATGAAGGCCTTGATCATCCAATTGTTTTTTGTAGTAGAACCCTGAGAGATGTTGAGCTGAAGTATGACCCAATTGAGAAGCAGGATTATGCTCTCATAAAATCTTTGAAGACTTTCAGAATCTACATTCTCCATGCAAAGGTCATTACATATGTCCCTTCAGCTGTTGTGAAGGATGTTTTGACTCAGCCTGACATTGATGGGAAGAGAGCTAAGTGGATTGCCAAACTAATTGAGTTTGATGTAGAGGTGAAACCCACCAAGCTGGTAAGGGGATTAGGTCTGGCCAAACTCATGGCCAAAGAAAACTGTGAACCGTTGGGAATAAATTTCACATGTGTCAGATCAGCAAAGGTGCAGACTATGGTAGCAGCAAAAACAAAAGTAAATCAAGATCAGAATAATAGTCCATTAGTAGCTGAGAACATATCTTCATGTGAGTGGTATTCAGGTATCATTCAATTTTTGCAAAAATTAGAAGTTTTTCCTGATCTCACTCCTAACCAGACACGAGCTCTTAAGTTGAAATCTGTTAAGTTTTGCATAATTGACAAACTGTTGTACTGGAGGGGTCAGTCTGGAATTTTGTTAGGTGTCTAGATAAATAGAAAGCACAATAGGTCATGCATCACTTTCATTCCAGTACATTGTTCGGGTACACAGGGTACTCCCAAAAGACCGAACACCTTAAGCAACCGCTTCACACAAATAGATCACATATCAACACACCGATGTTTGTCACGTGGTTAAAAACCTCGAGAGGGAAATAGTCCATGGCCCCAGCCAAATAGCTACTTGGAGCAATTTATTATGCAAAAGAAAGAAAGTTACATGAGCTTCTCATAATCGATCAACTAGCCAAGGACCCTCTATTCTCTTTAAATAGAGATCATAGACCAATCGGGTGTTAAGCCACGAATCAATGGTAGGTATGATCTAAGAGAAGTTGAACCGTCGGATCACTCTATGTCTAGAACATATCGTGACTGTCAGATTAGAATATTTACAAATGCATACTAATGCATACTAAAGAAACACACTTTTACGTAACGGATATATTACACAAGTTGATCTTAACTAACTCCTAAGTGTCTAAATATCCTAACATCCCCGCTTAAGAAAAACTTGGGATAGGATTGAAGGATTTAAAAGTGACACTATTAGGAGAAGGAAGGAGGCATTAGAGCCTATCCCCCCTTAAGGACACATTCCTGAACTCTTAACATAGACCGAAGTTTAGAAAACTTCGCTTCTGTAAGAGACTTGGTGAAGATGTCTGCAACTTGATCATCTGTAGGGAAATAGAGAACTTCAATAACACTATCATGAACAAGATTTCTGATGAAGTGCATGTGTAGCTCAATGTGTTTGCTGCGCTGATGTAGAACTGGATATTTGGTAAGCTTGATGGCACTTTGATTGTTGCACCAAAGTGGAGTAGGTTGCTGCTGCTCGAATCCAAACTCTGAAAGGATCTGTCGAAGCCATAAAGCTTCATGACTGGCATTAACTACGGCTCGATATTCTGCTTTTGCTAAAGAAAGAGCAAGAGCTTCTTGTTTCTTACAAGCCCAAGTGACAGGTCCAGATCCCAGACTGAAAACATAACCTACAGTAGACTTTCGATCATCAGGATCGTCGGCCCAATCTGAATCATTGAAACCAACCAACAAAGGTTTCCCCCCTGTAATGTAATGAATCCCAAACTAAATTTTACCTCAAATATATCGAAGTATTCTTTTTGCTGCTTTTCAGTGACTTTAATGAGGAGTTTGCATATAATGGGCAACATGACCAACGACAAAGGAAAGGTCAAGATGGGAATGAGTCAAGTATAAAATACTACCAACAAGCTGACAATACAAGGTGGCATCTACTTCAGGGGAAGTACAAGTGGCAAAAATTTTGACTCCAGATTGGAAGGGAGAAGGGGCTGGTTTACAATCTTCCATGTGGAAATGATGAAGAAGGTCACAAGCATACTTACACTAGGAAAGAAAGATTCTTTCTTTGGTTTGCAAGACTTGGAGACCAAGAAAATAATGCAAATGTCCTAAGTCTGACATTTCAAAATTTTTCTTAAGACTGGATTTCACATGGGTTATAAGTTTAGGGTCACTACCAGTAAGGATAAAATCATCAACATAAAGAACAAGTATGATGAGATGGTTTCCTACTTTCTTGGTATAGACATTGGGGTCAGAATGGCATCTAGAAAAACCAGTGTCAAGGAGAAAGCTATCCATTTTGGCATACCAAGCTCTAGGAGCTTGCTTAAGGCCATATAAGTATTTCTTAAGGAGACAAACAAGGCTAGAGTTATTCTGGACATATCCAGGAGGTTGTTCCATGTAAATTTCCTCATGTAAATCACCATGTAAGAAGGAAAACTTGTCATCCATTTGATGGACTTCCCAGTTATGTAAGGCTACAAGGGAAAGAACAAGGTGGATGGAGTTCACTTTTGCTACAGGGGAAAAGGTTTCATTGTAGTCAATCCCTTCAACTTGGGAAAAAAATTTGGCAACTAACCTTGCCTTAAGTCTTTCAACACTTCCATTTGATGCATACTTAGTTCTGTAGACCCATTTACATCTGACAAGTTTTCTTCCTTTTGGAAGAGGAACAAGATCCCAAGTATCATTCGCCATCAAGGAATGATATTCTTCATCCATACCTGCATCCCAATCTGGATTTCCTAAAGCTTCTGCAAAAGTTTTTGGATCATGATTCTCAGAAACTTGAGCCAAAAGAGAAGAGGCTCGTTGAAACTGAGAACGTGTTCGACGTTGATCTCTAGGATCGTCGACAAGATCACCAGTTGCTTCACATGTTGAACAGACCCATCAAGGAAGTATTGGTGCTGGTGCAATTGGAGGAACATGAGTAGGCGGAGGTGGATTTTCATCCTCACTGTCATCATCAGAAACTGGAGTTGGAAACCTGTCAAGGAAGTTGGAAGAAGAAGAAGAAGGCACAATCATCGAATCAGGATCACAGGCCAAAGATGGCACACCCACCAAGTTAGGCTCGCAGGCCAAGGGATTTTCATCAAATTTAACATCTCTTCTAATGATTATATCATGTGAATGGGGCTGAAGAAGTCTATAACCTTTTACATCTTCTGAATATCCAACAAATATGTACTTTTCACTTTTAGGCTGCAATGCTTTCCGTCTTTAATCCAGAATGTGAGCCCATGCTTCACAACCAAACACACAAAAGTGACTTACATCTAGTTTAATTTTACTCCATGCTTCTTTCGGTGTTATACCTTGTAAAACTTTAGTGGGTGTGTGATTAACTATGTAATTTGTACAATTTATGGCCTCAGCCCAATATTGAAGACTTAGTCCCTTATATTGGATTGTACAATTAGCCATTTCTTTTAAAGTGTGGTTCTTCCGTTCAGCTACACCATTTTGTTGTGGTGTATATGGAACAGTGTGCTGTTGTTGGATTCCTTGTTCAGTGAAAAAGGTAGTGAAATTCTTGTTAACATATTCTCCTCCATTGTCAGATCTTAACTTAATAATTTGATGACCAGATTGTTTTTCAACAAGGGCCTTGTAGGCTAAGAACATGTTAAATACTTCGCTCTTAAGTTTTAGGAAGTAAATCCAAGTGCATCTGGAGTAGTCATCAATGAAAGTTAAGAAATATTTGAAACCAAAAAATGATGCAGATGGAAGAGGACCACACAAGTCACTATGCACAAGCTCCAAAGGAACCGAGGCATGCCAAGAGGCACGTTTGTCAAAACTGTCCCGATGATGTTTTCTGAGTACACAACCGGAACAAACACCATCCTTGCAAGATACCATCGAAGACCAGTCACCATATTGTATTTACATAGTTGTTGCAATGAGCTATAATTTAAGTGACCAAATCGCTCATGCCAAATTTTGCTCAAGTTATCACTATAAGCAACAAAAACTGAAAGAAAATGTGATGACCCAAAGTTGTTAAACTTGTACAACCTGTTAATATCATCAACAGTTCCAGTAGAAAGGACATATTGAGGATTTTTAAAATCCTTGATTACAACTTGGTGAGGTGTAAATGTCATAGTTTTACCTTCACCTGAATAAGTAATTTGATAGACTGATAATAGATTGCAGGAAATTTTTGGAACACATAGTACATCACTGAAATGACCATTTTCTACTGGAACTGTTCTAGATACTACAACAATTAGAGATCTATGATCACCAACAAATATTTGTTTGGTGTTACATTGATGCATAGTAGAAAATATGGCTTGATCCTTAGCCATATGATAAGATGCTCTAGAATCAATGAGCCATTCATTTGAAGTAGAAGAAGAAGATGCATTATAAGAGTAACCAGAAGCACAAAGTGCATGTACATGAGAGTTAGATTCGGAAGATGAATCTAGGCTGATGTGGTGCTTCTTTATTGCTTCTTCCAAGGTTTCCATCTTCTTGAAACACTTAGATTCATTATGATTATCTTTCCCACAAAAATTGCAATGACGCTCAGTCTTCTTTCCTTTCTTCTTGGATCCTTTGTCATGTTTTAAGGAAGGAGCTGATTGAGAGGGTTTGGGACCCTTATTGTTTGGCTTATTATTGCAAGAATTTTGTTTCTTGGGAGGCTTGGACTTTTCTTTCTGTTGGGACAATAAGGCTTTCACAGATGTATCTACATTGTTAATTATTCCAAGATGAATGAGCTTATCTTACTCTCTAATTAAGGAATCACAAAATGATTCAAGACTAGGCTCTTGATAGCTAGTTGCAGTCAAGGATATTTTCATGGATTAGAATGTAGATACAAACACAGAATATGTAGGTCCAAGTTTAGAAAGAATATGATAAATACATTGTTTGTCTTCTTTCTTAATTTTGCATTCTGCACATAAGAGTCTAAGAGTTTTATACTTAGATAAATAGTCTTGAATGCATGAAAAATCATTTGGATTCAAGGAAAGCAACTCATTCTCAAGTTGATGACCCTGAATTTTATTGTGTTTACCAAACACAGATTCCAACTTTTTCAAGCTTTATCAGGTTCATCAATTCCAGATATGTGGAATCGCAAATCAGTAGAGATTGACATCCCAATCAATCCACGATCTTCATCACATCTATTTACCCATTTAATTTTCTTATCATCATCAGTGGGTTTTGTTTCTTTCCCTGAGGTTATCTTGAAAAGTCTCCTACTTCGTAGAACATCCTCCATACGAGATTTCCATGAGAAATAGTTAGAACTTGGAAGTATAATATCACAAGGGGAGGCCATACTGTAAAATAATGGTAAAAAATAATAGAAACTAACTATTTGGTTGCAAAGATCTTGAAAAAATATGCGGTTTTAAAAAAAACGGCACTGAAAACTGATTCTGGAAGATGAAGTTATGCTTGATCAAAGAAAATGTTGAAGATGTCCCCAATAGTGACGTGGTAGATATTAACTTGACCAACTAAAAAAAAAATCCCTCTTCCCAAGATCAACCTTTGAAAATCACTTTACAATAAAGCTGCTTTGAAGTGAATCACTTTTGTAGAATAAGTGAGGTTCACTTTTACAATAATGTTACTATTAAATAGTGTGGCAATAAATTAAAAGATTTAAGTGACTCACTTTTTATTTTATTTTATTTTATTTATGTGAGATGCACTTTTACAATAAAGTAACTTGAAAATAAAAATTGTATGCACTAAAAAATAGCTTAATAAGACTTAAACTCAAGACCTATTAAGGAATAAAGCAACTTTGGACCAAGTGAGCTAAGTTTAAAAGGTATGTAAAGGAGTGGAAAAAGCAAGGGTTTTTTTTTTTAACTCTTCTCTCTCGTTCTCCATGCTTGCCTTTTTTTTCTTCTGCAAATCACAAAAAAAAAACAAATTTTTTTTTTCCACACAATGGGGTTAGATCTTGGTTAGCTTACCCGGAAAGTCTACGTTTTCAAGTTTTCTCATTGTTTCTGATTTGCCGTGATCGTACAAGGTGCACGGCAAAGAACATACGTAGCTGAGAAGACAAGAAAAAAAACTTTCCCTTACTGTTTCTGATTCGTCGCGATCGCGCAAGGTGCATGGAAAAGAGCATATGCAGTCGGGGAAGGAAACAGTCCGAGACTAAAAAAAAGATCTAATAATAAAAACCAATAAGATATGAGAGATTTAAAAAAAACAAATCCGTCACTGTAACATTATACCTTCAGACTTGCCGAAATTGGTGTTTCTAGAGCAAACGAAAACGGTTTTCGGTGAAATGAAAACTATTTCCTAATGGAAACGATTCTTTGGATGCAATGGAATAGCTCCCAGAGGCCAAAAATGCACAAAAAATCTAGAAACAAAAACCCTTTCAAACTTTTGGCAACAACGATTCTAGATCTTGATCAAAACCGAAAGTGGCTCTTCATAAAAGCTCTGATACCATGTTTGGGTACACAGGGTACTCCCAAAAGACTGAACACCTTGAGCAACCGCTTTACATAAATAGATCACAGATCAACACACTGATGTTTGTCACATGGTTAAAACCCTCGAGAGGGAAACAATCCATGGCCCCAACCAAATAGCTACTTGGAGTAATTTATTATGCAAAAAAAAGAAAGTTACATGAGCTTCTCATAATCGATCAACTAGCCGAGGACCCTTTATGCTCTTTAAATAGAGATCATAGACCAATCGGGTGTTAAGCCATGGATCAATGGTAGGTATGATCTAAGAGAAGTTGAACCATCGGATCACTCTATGTCTAGAACATATTGTGACCATCGGATTAGAATATTTACAAATGCATACTAATGCATACTAAAGAAACACACTTTTACCTAACGGATATATTACACAAGTTGATCTTAACTAACTCCTAAGTGTCTAAATATCCTAACATACATGTGGAGGCCACCACTATTGGAAAACCACAGCTCACAAGATCTTAAGAGTAGGATACTATTGGCTAGTCCTCTTTGCTGATGTATGCACTTTTGTAAGGGTCTATGACCAATGTCAAAGATTTATAGGGAAGCAGCAGCTCAAATCCTTGCCCCTTAGGCTTGTTACAGTGAATGGGCCTTTCCAACAATGGGGTCTGTATTTCATAGGTGAAATAAATCCATCTTCTAGTGGAGAACATAAATCGATCTTAGTAGCCACTGACTACTTTACCAAATGGATAGAAGCTGTGCCCACCAAAAATGCCACTCATCAAGTCATCATGAGATTTTTATATGAGAACATATTCAGTAGGTTTGGTTTCCTAGTAAGGTTAGTAATTGATAATGCACTAGCTTTTAAGGCTGGGGCATTAGTTAAAATGTGTGTAGCAATGGGTATTCAACTGGTGCACTCCACATCCTATTACCCACAAGGCAATGGCCTGGCTGAGTCATCCAACAAAAATTAGTCAGAATCATCAGGAAATTGCTAGAGACAAATAAGAAAAGCTAGGATTCAAAGCTTAAGTTTGCTTTATGGGCTAATAAGGTGACAGACAAAATATCCATAGGGAATTTTCCATTCAAACTAGTTTATGGCACTGAGGCCATCTTCCTTATCCAGCTCATCCTTCCAGTGGCAAAGTTATTTCAGGAAGAGGAGGATGAATCAAATGATATGATGAGAAGGATGATGGATTTGGTGGAGTTACAGCAGATCAGGGAGCAAGTTATAGGAAAATTAGAAGCTCATCAACAAAGGATAAAGGGCATGTTTGACAAAATAGCAAAGGCAGACAACTTCCAGGTCAGATATTGGGTCCTCAAGTGGGATGATGTCAAACAGGACAAGGGGAAACATTAAAAATTTGACTCTTTGTAGATTGGCCCTTTTGTGATAGCCCAGGTACATAAGAATAACACCTTCAAATTGCATATTCTAGAAGGTGAAGAGGTATTTGATGGCCCAGTAAATGGGTGGTTCTTGAAGCTCTATTTTATTTGAGGCTCTGAGGCCTTATGATTGTAAATTAGTAGATAGTAGGTTGTTTTGCTTTTAGAATAAGACTCCATGCCCAATGGAACAATAAAGTCTAGTGTTAAGTTACTTAGTTTCTTTTATGGAAAGGCATTTTGGTCTGGGGTTCTTAGGACCCCACTAGGAGGTTCCCATCCCCAAGTAGGAGCTAGATGTTATCTCCCAAAATAATTTATTTTTGTATTAAGAATTTAATTCACGCAATGACGGATATGAATGTCACTAACAGTTTGAAAGCCTCTGTTGTTGATAAAAATTTCACAAAGTGTAGCTTCGGTGGCTTGGGAGAGGATCAAAACATCTCATTAGCCACCGACAGACTTACAGACTACGGCTTCCGCTATCAGATCAACTCTTCAGCGATCGGAAGAACTAAAGACAACATAGTGGTGAGGCAAAGCTGAAAGGTTTCGCAATGTCGATGATATGAAGAAATAAATACGGCCGAAGTCAAGTATCAGAAATCAGAACCACTACTTGATAAGGCGTCGAAACTTGAAAACACTAACCATCAGCAAGATAGTCCACTAAGGAATCGAAATGACGAAAGATATACAGACTACGGCTTCCGATCAATCAACAAAATATCATCGGCGGTCGAAAGAACTAAGGGCTACGGATCGGCGAGTTATTCCACTAAGGAGCTGAAACAACGGAAGATATACAGACTACGCCTTCCGATCAATCAACAAAAAATGATTGACGATCGAAAGAACTAAGGGCTACGGATCGATGAGTTAGTCCACTAAGGAGCCGAAATGACGGAAGATATACAAACTATGGCTTTCGATCAATCAATAGAAAATCATTGGTGATCGAAAGAACTAAGGGCTATGGATCAGCGATTTAGTCCACTAAGGAGCCGAAATGGTGGAAGATATACATACTACAGCTTCTAATCAATCAATAGAAAATCATCGACGATCGAAAGAACTAAGGGATATGGATCGACAAGTTAGTCCACTAAGGAACTAAAACGGTGGAAGACAAATAGACAAGGCCTCCAATCAATCCATAATCATTTTGATAGTGCAACAATAGGATATCATTGGCGATCAAGAGAACTAAGAAATACAGATCGACGAATTTAAGACTAAGCTCATCCGCAGTGTTGGCAACACAGATAACTAAAGCTCTGATTCCTTTGTCAAACGACTTCTGACAACGATAAGATTAGTTTGTTTCACCTCTGAAATAGCGGCCGCATTCCGGTCTAAGGTACCGACGGGCTAGAAGACAGAGCTTCCGATCGTCGATGCTGAGAATATTAGTCATTGGAACCTTCGACACTGCGACAACATTCTTCTTTGAGGTTCTGATGCATTAGTTGTTTCAGCTTTCGATCATCGACAAGCTAGTGATGGAAAGCGTCGATGCATAAATAGTCACGATGTTAATCATTTGAGGCGTTGACATTACAGCAGCGTTCCGGTCTAAGGCACCGATGGATTAGAGGTCAGAACTTCCGATCGATGACCGCGGCGACAAGGTAGAAGAATCCAGTGGATTAAACAAGAAAGAGCACCTATGATCACTATCAAACACTTCAGTTAAACATCGAAACACTGGCTGTTGGCGGCAATTGTACACTGAACCAGCAGTGGTGATTATCAACAACCACTTCAGTTATTAAAAATTCACTCAGTGAACTAGATCTTCACAATAGATAGACAAATATTTAGCAAGGGTTTAAAGCCCTAATCTGAAAAAACTATCACTTTCAAGTATTTTTTGTGTAAACAGATCGGATTTTTAGGATCTGTCATTTTTGTAGAAGGCTATAAATCCCATTATTGATTTTATAATAAGAGTTCAACTTCAGGGATTTATGAGCAAATAATGCTTTCAAGCTTCTCATTTTACTTATTCATGATATAAGCTCTTTTGTTGTGATCTGTTCAGCCATCATCTCTTTCTTTACTGTGTTTATGCCTGAATGTGCATTTAGGTCATTTTCAGATTTATTAAAAAGTTGATAGCTGTCATCCTATTGGTTTATTAGTGATATTTGATTTATAAATACCATCCTCAACAGGATTTAGCCATTTCTATGCATGTGTTATGTGTGTAAGTCTGTCAGCCTGGTGAGTTCTCCATCCCTGCACCTTATTGTCGAAATTCTGAGAAAATTGCAACTAAAAGCCTTGTAAATGAGTGAGTTTTATGCATGCCTTGAGAGTGAAAAGGTTACATAGGTCAACTAACTTGACCCATATCTGAAAACCCAAAAAAACATTGTAAGTTACCAGTCATCTTCGAGCTACAACATAGAGGAGTTTCCTGGAGTGAAAACACATCGAAAGTGCTTTTACCAACTAATCGATCGAGATAGCTTTTGGAGGTTAACCTTTATTCTGCATTAAATTATTTGCTACCGAAACAAATATTTTCGGTGGCTAATGAGCTGTTAAGAACCCTGCCTAAGCCACCGAAAGATAAAACTTCCAATTTTCTCAAATATAGCAAAACCAGAGACCCTCAATTTGTTATTCATCTTTAAATCTTTCATAACATGACTCGAATTCTTCATCCTATCAAAATAAATTTTTTCTGGGAGATAACATCTAGCTCCTACTTGGGGATGGGAACCTCCCTGTGAGGTCCCAAGAACCCCAGATCAAAATGCATTTTCTTGAAAACAACTAAAAAATTAACACTATCATTTACTGTTCCATTGGGCATGGATTTTTTCTGTAAGCAAAAACAACCTACTAACTAATAATTTACAATAACAAGGCCTCAGAGCCTCAAATAAAATAGAGTTTCAGAAATCGCCCATTAACTGGGCCATCAAACACCTCTTCCCCTTCCATATTTTGCAATTTGAAGGTGTTGTTCTTCTGTACCCGAGATATCACGAAAGGGCCAATTGGCATAGAGAGTCAAACTTTCCATGTTTTTCCTTATCCTGCCTAACAGTATCCCACTTGAGGACCCAATCTCCAACCTAAAAGTTGTCCACTTTTTCCCTTTTTTCAAACATGACCTTGTTTTTTTGTTGATGGGCTTCTGATTTTCCTATCACTTGTTGCCTGACTTGCTACAACTCCACCAAATCCATCATCCTCCTTACCATATCATTTGGTTCATCTTCCTCCTCCTGAAATAATTTTTCCACTAGTAGAATCAGCTGAATGGGAAAAATGGCCTTAGTACCATAAACTAATTTGAATGGAGAAGTCCCTATGCATCTTTTGTCTGTTACCCTATCATTCCATAAAGCAAACTTTAGCTTAGAATCCTAGCTTTTCTAATTTGTCTCCAATAGTTTTCTAATGATCTTGACTAGGCTTTTGTTAGATGACTCAGCTAGGCCATTTCCTTGAGGATAATAGGATGTGGAATGCACCGACTGAATGCCCATTGAATCACACATTTTAACAAATGCCCCGGCTTTGAAAGCTGGTGCATTATCTGTCACTAACCTTAGTGGGCAGCCAAACCTGATAAACATATTCTCATATAAAAACTTCATGATGACTTGATGAGTTGCATTCCTGGTGGGTACTACCTCTATCCACTTGGTAAAGTAGTCTGTGGCTACTAGGATCCATTTATGCTTCCCACCGGATGAGGGATTTATTTCACCTATGAAATATAGACCCCATTGCTGGAAAGGCCCATTCACTACAATAGGCCTAAGGGGCAAGGATCTGAGCTACTGCTTCCCTATAAATCTTTGGCATTGGTCACAGGCCCTTACAAAGGTACACACATCAGAAAAAAGGACTGGCCAATAGTACCCTGCCCTCAGAATTTTGTGGGTTGTGGTATTCCAATAATGATGGCCTCCCCATGTGCTTGAATGAAAGTGATGCATGACATGAACTGATTCATCTTTATCTAGACACCTCAACAAAACCCCAGACAGATCTTTCCAATACAACAAATTATCAATTATACAAAATTTAATAGACTTTAGTTTAAGAGCTCATGCTTGATTTGGAGTGAGACCAGGAGGAACTTATAATTTTTGGAGAAAATGAATAATACCTTAGTACCGCTCACATGATACAAGTTTTCAGCCACTTGTTGAATGTCATTCTGATCCTAAATTACTTCTGCTACTACTATAGTTTGCAATTTTGCTGAATTGACACAAGTGAAGTTTATCCCCATTAGTTCACAGTTTTCTTTAGCCATGAGTTTGGTTAGACCTTGGCCTCTTACTAGCTTGGTGGTATTTACCTCTATATCAAACTCAATGAGCTTGGCAATCCATTTAGCTCTCTTTCCATCAATGTTAGGCTGAGTCAAAACATCCTTCACAACAGTCGAAGGAACATAGGCAAGGAATTTTGCATGCAGAATATAAATCCTAAAGGTTTTCAATTACTTGATGAGAGCATAAGCATGTTTCTCAATGGGATCATACTTCAGCTCATCATCCCTCAATGTCTTGCTGAAGAATGCAATTGGATGATCAAGGCCTTCATCATATTTTCGTAATAGCACAGCTACCACTGTGTGATAGGATGCAAAGGAGAAGATGAAAAAACTCTTGGTGTAGTCCGGACTAATCAGGGTTAGGGCTTCCATGATAGCCTTCTTGATGTCTTCGAAAGAGCTTCTTTCCTGGTCAGTCCATTTGATTTGTGCATCCTTTTTCAACATAGATGTTATGTGCTTTACCAGCTCAGAAAATTTAGGGATGAACCTCCTAAGAAAATTGATATTACCCAAAAAGGACTGAATATCCCTTTTTGACCTAGTTATGGACAGCTTCTGGATTGCTTCAACCCTAACCGGATCATTCTTCACACCTTCAGCTGAGACTATGTGACCTAGGAGTTTCCCCTCAATGAGTGCAAATTGGGACTTAGTAGGGTTGAGTGATATCCCAAACCCCATACATTTCATAAATATCCTCCTCAAATGCTGCAAATGTTCATGATGGTTGTGAGAGTAAACAATTAGGTCATCCAGGTATATAAGTACAAATTTATCTTTCAATCCTACAAAACCTAGGTCCATGGCTCTCTGAAAATTGGCCCCAACGTTCATCAATTCAAATGGAATTTTGGTATACATGAAAGTGCCTCAGGGAGTGGTAAAACCAGTCTTCTCTTGGTCATCAGGGTGCACAGCAACTTGGTTGTATCCAGAGAAACCATCCAGAAATGACATGACACTAGCCCCTAAGACTCTTTGCAACAGGTGTTCCATCTTGGGTAGTGGATAGTTTTTTTTTTTAGCACTTGCTTAGGTTTCTAAAATACACACATAACCTAATCTCCCCATTCTTCTTCCTTACCACCACTAAGTTTGCAATCCACTTGGAATACCTGAGGGGAATTATGATTTTGGCTTTGAGGAGCTTATGGATTTATTTTTCAATTAAAGGTAGTAGGAGAGGATTGATGGATCTCATCTTCTGTTTGAAAGGGATGGTGTCCTTCTCCAAAGTCATCCTGTGTTGGATGATATTGGTGTCATAGGTTTTCAGGTCACTGTACTCCCAGGCAAAGATATCATCAAATTCTTTTATCAGGCCACAAAACTTGGACCTCTGATCAGCAGTCGACTCAATGGACATATTTACAAGCTTTGAATGGCTTTGGCTACCTATGTTCTGCTCTTGGATAGCAGGGTGTTTCTTGTATTTGGCAGGATTGAGAGGGATGTCATTATGATCGAAAATCTCTTCCAGGGGTACCAAACCCCGAGGTATATAATTGCTGGGTAATTGGACAATATTCTGATCGGCTACTTTATCTTTCAACTTGAGCTATTGGGATTCTTCCATGTTTAGGTTTTCCTGATCTATATGTATATCCAAGAATTCATCTAATAGATGAAGGAATTTACTAAGCTCATCATCATTCTCAAACACCTTCCAAAATCTTACATTATCTGGTAGGGAAGGTCTGCACTTGACCTGAATATCATAGCTGAGTTTAGGAGGTAAAGGAGGAACAAATAGACTTGCAGAGACAGTGAGGGAATCAGCAAGGTGATTTAAATCCCTAGGTATATATGACAGTTCAAAAAACATAAAGGAGTCTATGAGTTTCCATACCTCGTCCATGTAATCCTTTAGTCTGACATTTTTTGCTTGAAAGGTGTTGTTGACCTGCTGTATAATAAGGTCTGCATCTCCAAATATTTTCATGCACATGATCCCCATTTCCTTGGCAGCTTTCACTCCTAACAGCAAGGCTTCATATTTAGCTATATTGTTAGTGGTTTTAAAATTGAGCTTATAAGACAAATGGATATTCTCTTTGCATGGAGAAATCAATACCACACCTACACCTGCTGAGTTTTGAGTACTAGCCCCATCAAAATACATGCTCTAGACTGATGTGGTCACTTCTTTGGGCTGCTAGAAGGTGGGATTAGTAACTTGGATTGGTGTTTGCTGAGAATCATCTATTTGTAGAATGCATGATCCAAAATCAGTGTCTACTGCATAGATGGGGTGGTTCACTGAATTCTTTTCATTGCTTATGATGTAGGCAAGTTGATTTTCTCTGTAAAGCCTCTTGGTCTCCCCTCCAAACATTTGTATTGTAGCATATGTAAGGTCCATCTAAAGGGTTCCACCTAGCCTTTTAATCCATGATTGAGACAGTAAGAGACCAAATTTAGGAGGGATATCAGCCACTAAAATGTCCAGCATGATGCTTTTTGAGGGTAGCTGAGATAGGTTTACAACAAGGTCTTTGATGAGGCCCAAGCACTTAACCTTTCTGGAGTCAAAGGAGAACAAATCATGGTAGGGTTTTGTAATGCTGAGACCAAGCTTATCCATCACACCCTTTGGCATTAGGTTATGGGAAGCTCCTGAGTCCAGCAAACAGTTATTAAGGAATTTATCATGGATATTCAAGGATATGTAGCAAGGTGGGAAATAATCCTTTAGATCTTTGATCATAGGGCCTAGGGTTACAATAGGTTTATCATCTTGCAGATTGACAAAGTTAGTATCAATATGTATCTTTGGCTGAAGAGAATTCAGTATGGAAGATTTGAATGCATCATTTTTCATTAGCTCTATTAATGGGAATGGGATATTCAATATCTGAATCTCTGACTCAAGGTTGAAATAATAATGCAATCTATCAAGGAACCTTACCTCATATACTGGAGCTAAGCTTTGAGTTGGACAAGATCAGGGCTTGATGAATGTACTGGTTTTTGTAACGGTTTGTGAATGACAACCATTTTCTTTAGTAAAAGAGTATCCTTCTTAGCTGGTGCAGTAGGCTTCTTTGCAGGAAAAAGCATTCTTCTTAGGGGGAGCAAGCATCCTGGACCTCAGATTCTACCCTCCTTAACCATCTGGCTGATATACTACTTCTTCACTGATCTACTCATCAATTAGGGCTTCCTCATATTTTTCCTGTGTTAGAAAAGAATAGTTTACTTCGTCTTCCATGTAGTGGATGTTGTCTTCAGCCTCTCCTTCTTCCTGAATGAACTCTAGTTCTTCTTCTAGAACAACATTCTGAAAAGGAGCTTTGATTCTATGATATTCCCCTTGATTCCTTTCCCTTCTGAGGATCTGAATTGGAGGGTTGCCTCTCTTGTAAGGGACAAAATTAGGGTTTCGAGGAACAAAATCACTTGGCCCTTAAGCCCTCACAAGTATCTTCCCTCGGTCCTTTAGCTTAGACATTTCAGTAGTCAAGTTATCTAACAGTTTGGTCATTTTGTCAATTTTGTTCTCTGATGAAGAAGCCCCAAGAGGGTTTTCTAGATACTTCTTCCTATCTATCTTTCCTTTGACCTTCTGAGATGCCACAATGTTAGATTCTACCTCTATGGCAGCATCCTACATGAGTGATAAGGAGGCATACCTCCTCTCTCTGAGAAGTGGTCAGAAATCAGAGTCAAAGGCATTTTCATAAGTTATTCTGGCCGAGGTATCAGTGGGATTGATCTTAGTGGGGATCTTGCTGTACATATTGTTGAACGTCTTGGTGAAGTTGGAGACAGACTCCCCATTCTCTCTTTTGAAGTTGCTAAGCTCAGTGATATAATATAGGTGGTCTCTCCTCTCTCCCCAATGCTTTAGAAAGATGTCATCTAGGGCTTCAAATATTGCTACTGATCCAGTAGGTAGTTCTTTGAACCATTTCCTAGCCTGACCATCTAGGCTTTGCACAAAAAATCTAGTCCACACATCTTCCTATTCTAATGATGTTCTCAGCATAACTATAGAATGCCTCTAGATGTTCTTAAGCTATGAAATCTCCCTCTCCAGTAAATTTAGGCATGTACTTGAGATAGTCTCCAGTGGGCATGGCCGAGAGGGGGTTAGGAAAATTCAGGGCGGCATACCTAGCTACCAGGATCCTTTACATTTTGGTTAGAGGGGCAACCATATTGGAAATTGGTATGGAAAGGGTGGAGGAAGGTAGTATTGATGTAGGTAGTATCCGAAAAGGTGATGGTGGTAAATTTATCCCAGTGGAGTCACTACGGATTAGATCTTCACAACGAGCAGTGCTTGAAGATACCCAAACCCTAAGATTTTATGATGTATTTATAAATTCCTGAGAATTAAATGTTTCAGTAGAAGAAATAACAACAAAAATATTTCTTGAAATACCTGATGTAGCTTCCTTTGCAACACTGCTAGTCTGCCTCAGTGAATCCCTAGCTCTTCTCAGAATCTCTTCTAGATCTGAAACAGGTGTTGCTGGTGGCCTTGAGGGTTTGCTCTGGTACTTGGTCTTCTTGAAGCCACCTTATTTCAATGGAATCACCAGATAGATGATTACAACCAGAATAGTGTCCAGACTTTGTCTATCATCAAAGTAGGATCTATTTCGTCTCCCCGGGAAGTTGAGCTTCGATCTCCTCTCCCCGGCAACAGCGTCAATTTGTTATCACTCCAGGAAAATCCTCTAGGTTGCATTTCGAGGATGCCTGGTAACTTTAATGTTTTTAGGGTTTTCTAAATGGATCAATTTAGGGAACCTATAGAACCTCACACTCTCAAGACATGCATGAAACTTAATCAGGGATAAGGCTTCTAACTACCACTATTCAGAGGTTTGATAATATGGTGCAAAGATGGAGAACTTATCATGCTAACATATTCATACATAAAACAGATATATATAAATGGCTAATCATAACAAGGAAGGTAATTATAATTCAAATCATCAATATGCCAATAGGATTACAGCTATCATACATCAATAAACCTAAATAAACCTGAATAACACATTCAAGCATAAGCACAAAATAGACAGAAAATGGAAACTGAAAATATGATAACAAAAGAGCTTAAATTAGGTCATGAGCAATATGAGAAGCTTGATAGTAGTAATGGTCTACAAGTCCCCCAAGTAGAACCCTTTCAATAAAATAAGTCTTAGGCTTTATAGCCTTTACAAAAATATCCAGATTGTGAAAAATTGGATCTGATTTACTAAAAATAAACAAAATAATTGTTTTTGCATAATTAGGTCAAAAAACTCTAATTTAACTACTAGTCTAACTAACTGTAGAACTCGTTCACTGTTTGAACCTTCTGATAACTAAAGTAAGTACTGGAAATAACTGCCACTAGTCCTTTGTTGGATAAGTCACTATTTTACTTAGACAGTTAAGTGTTGGTGACCTTGTCTTCCTTTATGTCACTACAAAATTGAAGCATAGCTTCCCCGATGTTTTCTTCATCTTCCTTCATCTTAATACTTCGTCCCTGAGCTATTCATGTTTCCCCAAAACTAGTCCTTCATGCCAAAATTTGATCCTATGCCTCTTTCTGATTTCGGTGGTTAAGAGGCCAAAATATCAGAACTGTTAGTTACTGAAAGCAGTGCTTTCGGTGGCTAATGAATTGCCTCAATGTCCGCCTAAGCCACCAAAAACCCTGTTCTTCAAAAACTCTTAAGCCACCTCAAAAATTGTTCTTTCAAGTTTGTTTGCTTATCTTTCTTATTCAACAGGCTCTATGTTAGGAAGGTTAATAGCAGCCTAGCTTCATTCTGGAGGCTGAAGGCTTACTGCAGCTTCAGCTAGGGTTTCCAATGTGAGGTGAGAGCTAGGGTTTGGCTTGGACTCCTTCATCTATAGTCTCTGAAGCCTAATCATTCTATACATCCTTATGTTGTCTTTTAGGTATCTTTTGTTTAGTATTTTTAGAAAAACATACCTTTCTCTCATCTCTAGGTAAGAGTTATGCAGCAGCTTGTTCCTCCTGGTTAATGTAGCATTGTTTTTCTTTATCTCTCTTTCTAAAATTTCCATCTCATTCACTTGCCTCAACAACTGATTTATCCTTTGTGTCTTGGGCTTGCTAGAGGAAGCCTTCTCTGCTGGTTCATCTTGCTCTTTTGGTGTAGGTGATGGGAGTCCTTCAATCTCTGCTACAACTTGCAATGCTAGGTTAGCACCTTCCTCTTTTTCCTCTTCTAAATCTGAATAGGGTAGGTCCATAATGTTCCCACTGTGTGTTTTAACTTCCTGGCCCTTTTCACTGAAATCCAAGTTTCTTTTGACCTTCTTGGCTTTGGAAGAGGAAGGAGGTTGTTTTGCTATTGTTGGGGATATATCCCTTCTCTTCCTTTTTCCACTCCTTAGTGTGCTAGACTTTTTTGAAGGAGACTTCCCCTTTTCTTCTGGCTATAGGCCTGTTTCAAAACCATTCCAAAACAAGAAATAAGCCCATGCCATATTTCTCCTCTTCAACAATTCTTGGATAAGGAGTTGGATTACACCATGATGCGACAGTCTGCCAGCAATCTCTGTTGGCTGAGCCTTCACTTGGTGTTCCATTTTTGCCAAGCTCCTATGTAAGTAGAAAGGTAAATTCAATGGGCTTTTTCCTATGAAGTGGTTCATCAATTTGAAATGGTAAATCATTGCCCTATTGTATCTCCCTTCACAAGTTATGTATACCACAATGGCCTTCAGTAATTGATTCCACCTCTCTCCTAGCCAGTAGGAGGGGACAATTTTCTTCCATACCACCCCTCTATGTTCAGGCTTCAGATAAGACCTAAACTCTACATCCTTTGCAATGGTGCTTCTAAACCACTTCTCCCTAGTGCTAGGAATTTCAGTTACTTTAGAAATTAGGGTTTCATCTATCAAAAATTCTTCCTTACCTATAATTTCCTTAGAGCCATCGAAAGAGAGAGCAAATGCCTCAGCCATCTGCTGGTGTGAACCTTGAATTTTCTCACAAAACTCATAGCATCCAACATCCTTGAAAAACTGATAGACCTCTGGATGTGCCTCCAGGTAGCTGATATCTCCCAACTCTTTCTTGAGAGTAGGCCCTCCCTTCTTCATTGGCTGAATGTTACTCCTGGGTACCTGCAAAATCAATTCAAGTTCTGTGGAAGAGTGTTTTTAGTAGGATGACTCTTGAAGATGGTTTCTGGTGGTGAGAATTTCTATAATTGATGGTGGAGTGTACTGAAGGATTGGGGATTGATTATGAGGGTTTTTAACTACATGAGTGATGCTTAGGTCAGAGGATGATGGCTTTGGTTGAAGTTTTTGAGACCCTCTGCCCAACAATTATGTTTAAATCAAATTGGATACCCAGTGGATCATTCTGTAGTTCTTTGGACAAATGGATTGGAGAGTAGGGTTTCCAGTCACTTCAGTCCTCATCAGCTAAACAATGACCTCATCAATCATTCATTTGCACCTTGATGTAGTCTCCTGTCTTTTTGGTGGTTTATCATGCCCTTTGATGATTTCTGTTGCGCTTACGAGCCGTGATTTGATAGGTTTCTAACCGTTTTATTCTTTTCACCTTTTTGGTGGCTAAGGGCCCTCAAGAAATTGTCTACTAGCCATCGAAAACAAGGATTTCGATGGCTAATGAAATTCTGACCTAATCGCCTCAGCCACCGAAACCGATTTCCAAATGGAGCTGTAAAACTTGGCTTTCGGCGGATTGTGGTCTCTTCGATATCTCCTTTTAACCGTTGAAAGACAAGCTTTTCAGTGGACAATGAACCATTAGATCTTTCACCTAAGCCACTGAAACCTCTTTTTCCCCAACGCAATTTACCTGCTTTTGGTGGTTAACGCCCTCCTTCAAATGTTCACTAAGCTACCAAAACCAGCACTTTTCGGTGGCTAATGAGCTATTTGAAGGTCTTGCCTAAGCCACCGAAAGTGATTTTACCAACTAATCGATCCGGCCAGCTTTCGGTGGTTAACCTTTATCCTGCATTAAATTGTTAGCTACCAAAACAAAGCTTTTTGGTGGCTAATGAGCTGTTAAGAACCCTGCCTAAGCCACCGAAAGCTAAAAATTCCAATTTTCTCAAATATAGCAAAACCAAAGACCCTAAAATGGTTAGTCATCTTTAAATATTTCATAACATGACTTGAATTCTTCATCCTATCAGAATAAATTTATTCTGGGAGATAACATCTTGCTCCTACTTGGGGATGGGAACCTCCCTGTGAGGTCCCAAGAACCCGAGACCAAAATGCCTTTCCTTGAAAACAACTAAAAAATTAACACTATCATTTACTGTTCCTTTGGGCATGGAGTTTATTTTATAAGCAAAAACAACCTACTAACTAATAATTTACAATAACAAGGCCTCAGAGCCTCAAATAAAATAGAGTTTCAGAAATCGCCCATTCACTGGGACATCAAACACCTCTTCCCCTTCTGAATTCTGCAATTTGAAGGTGTCGTTCTTCTATACCTAAGCTATCACGAAAGGGCCAATCCACAGAGAGTCAAACTTTCCATGTTTTCCCTTATCCTGCCTAACAGTATCCCACTTGAGGACCCAATATCCAACTTGAAAGTTGTCCACTTGTGCCCTTTTTTCAAACATGACCTTGATCTTCTGTTGATGGGCTTCTGATTTTCCTATCACTTGTTCCCTGATTTGTTGCAACTCCACCAAATCCATCATCCTCCTTACCATATCATTTGGTTCATATTCCTCCTCCTGAAAGGATTTTTCCACTGGCAGAATCAACTGAATGAGAAAAATGGCCTCAGTACCATAATCTAATTTGAATGGAGAATACCCTATGGATATTTTGTCTATTACCCTATCAACCCATAAAGCAAACGTTAGCTTAGAATCCCAACTTTTCTGATTTGTCTCCAATAGTTTTCTAATGATCCTGACTAGGATTTTGTTAGATGACTCAGCCAGGCCACTTCCTTGAGGATAATAGGATGTGGAATGCACCAAGTGAATGCCCATTGACTCACACATTTTAACCAATGCCCCAAATTTGAAAGCTGGTGCATTATCAGTCACTAACCTTACTGGGTAGCCAAACCTGATAAAGCTATTCTCATATAAAAACTTCATGATGACATGATGAGTTGCATTCCTAGTGGGTACTACCTCTATCCACTTGGTAAAGTAGTCTGTGGCTACTAGGATCCATTTATGCTTCCCATCGGATGAGGGATTTATTTCACCTATGAAATCTAGAACCCATTGTTGGAAAGGCCCATTCACTACAATAGGCCTAAAGGGCAAGGATCTGAGCTACTGCTTCCCTTTAAATCTTTGGCATTGGTCATAGGCCTTTACAAAGGTACACACATCAACAAAAAGGACTGGCCAATAGTACCCTACCCTCAGAATTTTGTGGGTTGTGGTATTCCAATAATGAGCTGGAATGAAAGTGATGCATGACCTGAACTGATTCTTCTTTATCTAGACACCTCAACAAAACCCCCGACAGATCTTTCCAATACTGCAGTTTATCAATTATACAAAATTTAACAGACTTTAGTTTAAGAGCTCATCCTTGATTTGGAGTGAGACCAGGAGGAACTTCTATTTTTTGCAAAAAATGAATAATACCTGAGTACCACTCACATGAAGACAAGTTTTCAGCCACTTGTTGAATGGTCATTCTAATCCTGAACTACTTCTGTTGCTACTACAGTTTGCAATTTACTGAATTGACACAAGTGGATTTTATCCCCATTAGTTCACAGTTTTCTTTAGCCATGAGTTTGGCCAGACCTTGGCCTCTTACTAGCTTGGTGGGATTTACCTCTATATCAAACTCAATGATCTTGGAAATCCATTTAGCTCTCTTTCCATCAATGTCAGGCTAATTCAAAACATCCTTCACAGCAGCTGAAGGAACATAGGAAAGGAATTTTGCATGCATAATATAAATCCTGAAGGTTTTCAATGACTTGATGAGAGCATAAGCCTGTTTCTCAATGGGATCATACTTCAGCTCAACATCCCTTAATGTCTTGCTGAAGAATGCAATTGGATGATCGAGGACTTCATCATATTTTTGTAATAGCACAGGTGCCACTGTGTCATAGGATGCAAAGGAGAAGATGAAAAAACTCTTGGTGTAGTCCAGACTAATCAGGGTTGGGGCTTCCATGATAGCCTTCTTAATGTCTTCGAAAGAGCTTCTTGCCTGGTTAATCCATTTGATTTCTGCATCCTTTTTCAACATAGATGGTATGTGCTTTACTAGCTCAGAAAAGTTAGGGATGAACCTCCTAACAAAATTGATCTTACCCAAAAAGGACTAAATATCCCTTTTTGACTTAGGTATGGACAGCTTCTGGATTGCTTCAACCCTAACTAGAGCAATCTTCACACCTTCAGCTGAGACTATGTGACCTAGGAGTTTCCCCTCACTGAGTGCAAATTGGGACTTCTTAGGGTTGAGTGATATCCCAAACCTCCTTCATTTCATAAATAACCTCCTCAAATGCTGCAAATGTTCATGATGGCTACGAGAGTAAACAGTTAGGCCATCCAGGTATATAAGTAGAAATTTATCTTTCAATCCTACAAAATCTAGGTCCATGGCTCTCTGAAAAGTGGCCCCAGCATTCATCAGTCCAAATGCCATTTTGGCATACATGAAAGTGCCCCAAGGAGTGGTAAAAGCAGTCTTCTCTTGGTCATCAGGGTGCACAACAACTTGGTTGTATCTAGAGAAACCATCCAGAAATGACATGACACTAGCCCCTGAGACTCTTTGCAACAGGTGTTCCATCTTGGGTAGTCGATAGTTGTCCTTTTTGGAGCACTTTTTCAGGTTTCTAAAATCCACACATAACCTAATCTCCACGTTCTTCTTCCTTACCACCACTAATTTTGCAATCCACTTGGAATAGCAAGGGGAATTATGATTTTGGCTTTGAGGAGCTTATGGATTTCTTTTTCAATTATAGGTAGTAGGAGAGGACTGATGGATCTCAACTTTTGTTTGAAATGGATGGTGTTTTTCTCCAAAGCAATCCTGTGTTGGATGATATTGGTGTCATAGGTTTTTAGGTCACTATACTCCTAGGAAAAGATATTAGCAAATTCTTTTATCAGGCCACAAAATTTGGACCTCTGATCAGCAGTCAACTCAGTGGATAGATTTACAAGTTTTGGATGGCTTTGGCTGCTATGTTATGCTCTTGGACAACATGGTCTTACTCCTTTTTGGCATGCTTGAGAGGGATTTCCTTATGATAAAAAAGCTCTTCCAAGGGTACCAAACCCCGAGGTATATAATTGCTGGGTAATTGGACAATATTTTGATCAGCTACTTTATCTTTCAACTTGAGCTGTTGGGATTCTTCCATGTTTAGGTTTTCCTGATCTATATGCGTATCAGAGAATTCATCTACTAGTTGAAGGAATTTAATAAGCTCATCATCATTCTCAAACACCTTCCAAAATTTTACATTATCTGGCAGGGAAGGTCTATACTTGACCTGAATATCATAGCTGAGTTTAGGAGGTAAAGGAGGAACAAACAGACTTGCAGAGATAGCCAGGGAATCAACCAGGTGATTCAAATCCCTAGGTATATATGACAGTTCAAAAAACATAAAGGAGTCTCTGAGTTTCCATACCTCGTCCCTGTAAGCCTTTAGTCTTACATTTTTTTCTTGAAAGGTGTTGTTGAACTGCCGTATAAAAAGGTCTGCATGTCCAAATATTTTCATGCACATGATCCCCATTTCCTTGGCAGCTTTCAATCCTAACAGCAAGGCTTCATATTCTGCTATATTGTTAGTGGTTTTAAAATCGAGCTTATAAGATAGATGGATATTCTCTTTGGATGGAGAAATCAATACCACACCTACACCTACTAAGTTTTGAGTGCTAGCCCCATCAAAATACATGCTCCAGACTGATGCAGTCACTTCTTCAGGCTCTGACAGGTAGGCTTAGTAAGCTAGACTGGTGTTTGCTGATAATCATCTATTTGCAGAATGCATGACCCAAAACTAGTGTCTACTGCATAGATGGGGTGGTTCACTGAATTCTTTTCATTGCTTATGATGTAGGCAAGTTGATTTTGTCTATAAAGCCTCTTGGTCTCCCCTCCAAACATTGGGATTGTAGCATATGTAAGGTCCATATGAAGGGTACCACCTAGCATTTTACTCCATGATCGAGACAGTAAGAGACCAAATTTAGGAGGGATATCAGCCACTACAATGTCCATCATGATGCTTTTTGAGGGTAGCTGAGATAGGTTTACAACAAGGTCTTTGATGAGGCACAAGCACTTGACCTTTCTGGAGTCAAAGGAGAACAGATCATGGTAGGTTTTTGTAATGCTAAGACCAAGCTCATCCATTACAGCCTTTGAAATTAGGTTATGGGAAGCTCTTGAGTCCAGCAGACAGTTATGAGGGAATTTATCATGGATATTCAATGATATGTAGAAAGGTAGGAAAGAATTCTTTAGATCTTTGATCATAGGGCCTAGGGTTACAATAGGTTTATCATCTTGCAGATTGACAAAGTCAGTATCAATATGTATCTTTGGCTGAAGAGAATTCAGTATGGAATATTTGAATGCATCATTTTTCATTAGCTCTATTAATGGGAATGGGATCTTCAATTTCTGAATCTCTGACTCAAGTTTCAAAGAATAATGCATTCCATCAGGGAACCTTACCTCATGTACTAGAGCTTTGAGTTGGACAGGATCAGGGCTTGATGACTGTACTGGTTTTTGTAATGGTTTGGGAATGACAACCATTCTCTTTGGTAAAATAGTAGCCTTCTTAGCTGGTGCAGCAGGCTGCTTTGCAGGAACAACATTCTTCTTAGGGGGAGCAACCATCTTGGACCTCAGATTATACCCTCCTTGACCATCTTCCTGATATACTGCTTCTTCATTGATCTGCTCATCAATTAGGGCTTCCTAAAATTCTGTCGGTGTCAGAAAAGAATAGTCTACTCCATATTCCATGCAGTGGATGTTATCTTCAGCCTCTCCTTCTTCCTGAATGAACTCTGCTTCTTCTAGTACAACATACTAAAAATTTGCTCTGATTCTCTAATATTCCCCTTGATTCCTTTCCCTTCTAGGGATCTGAACTAGGGGTTGCCTCTTCTGTAAGGGAGAAAATTAGGGTTTCAGGGAACAAAAACACTTGGCCCTTTACCCCTCACAGGTATCTGCGCTTGGTCCTTTAGCTTAGACATTTCAGTAGTCAAGTGATCTAACAGTTTGGTCATTTTGTCAATATTGTTCTCTGATGAAGAAGCCCCAAGAAGGTCTGCTGGCTGATTATTCCTATCTATCTTCCCTTTGACCTTCTGAGATGCCACAATGTTAGATTCTACCTCTAGGGCAGCATCCTGCATGAGTGATAAGGAGGCAGAAATCCTCTCTCTGAGAAGCAGGCAGAAATCAGATTCAAAGGCATTTGCATAAGTTATTCTGGTCGAGGTATAAGTGGGCTTGATCACAGTAAGGATCTTGTTGTACATATTGTTGAACCTCTTGGTGAAGTTGGAGACAGACTCCCCATTCTCTCTTTTCAAGGTGCTAAACTCGGTGATATAATAGAGGTGGTCTCTCCTCTCTCCCCAATGCTTTAGAAAGATGTCATCTAGGGATTCAATGCCTGCTTTGATCCAACAAATAGTTCTTTGAACCATTCCTAGCATGACCATCTAAGCTTTGCACAAAAACCATAGTCCACACATATTCCTATTCTATATTGATTTTCTCAGCATAACTGTAGAATGCCTCTAGATGTTCTTCAGCTGTGAAATATCCCTATCCTATAAATTTAGGCATGTACTTGAGATATTCTCCAGTGGGCATGGCCGAGAGGGGGTTAGGAAAATTCAAGGGGACATGCCTAGCTATCAGGATCCTTTCCATTTTGGTTAGAGGGGAAGCCATATTGGAAATGGGTATGGAAAGGGTGGAGGAAGGTAGTACTGATGCAGGTACTAGCTGAAAAGGTGATGGTGGTAAACTTATCCCAGTGGAGTCACTAGTTATTGGATCTTCACAAGCAGTAGTCCTTGAAGATACCCAAACCCTAAGATTTTATGATGTATTTATAAATTCCTGAGAATTAAATGTTTCAACAGAAGAAATAGCAGCAGAAATATTTTTTGAAATACCTAATGTAGCTTCCTTTATAGCACTACTGGTCTTCCTTAGCGAAGCCCTAGCTCTTCTAGATCTGAAACAGGTGTTGTTGGTGGCCCTTGAGGGTTTTCTCTGGTACTTGGTCTTCTTAAAGCCACGTTATTTCAATGGAGTCACCAGATAGATGATTACAACTAGAATAGTGTCCATACTTTGTCTATCATCAAAGTAGGATCTATGGCATCTCCCAGGGAAGCTGAGCTTCACTCTCCTCTCCCCAGCAACGGCACCTATTTGTTATCACTCCAGGAAACTCCTCTAAGTTGCATCTCGAGGATGCCTGGTAACTTAAATGTTTTTAGGGTTTTATAAATGGATCAAGTCATGTAACCTATATAACCTCACACTTTCAATACATGCATTAAACTCAATTAGGGATAAGGCTTCTAACTATCACTGTTCAGAGGTTTGATTATATGGTGCAGAGATGGAGAACTTATCATGCCGACAGATTCATACATAAAACAAATATATATAAATGGCCAATCATAACAAGGAAGGTAATTATAATTCAAATCATCAATATGCCAATAGGATTACAGCTGTTGGACATCAATAAACCTGAATAAACTTGAATAACACATTCAAGCATAAGCACAAAATAGATAGAAAATGGAAGCTGAACATATGATTAAAAAAGAGCTTAAATTAAGTCATGAGCAATATGAGAAGCTTGACAATATTAATGGTATAAACGTCCCCGAAGTTGAACCCTTTCAATAAAATAAGTCTTAGGCTTTATAGCCTTTACAAAAATATTCAGATCCTGAAAAATTGGATCTAATTTACTAAAAATAGAAAAATAACTGTTTTTGCATAATTAGGTCAAAAAACCCTAATTTAACTAGTAGTGTACCTAACTGTAGAACTCGTTCACTATTTGAACCTTCTGATAACTAAATTAAGTACTGGAAATAACTACCACTACTCCTCTGTTGGATAAGTCATTGTTTTACTTAGACAGTTAATTGTTGGTGAACTTTTCTTCCTTTATGTCACTGCAAAACTAAAGCATACCTTCCTTGATGTTTTCTTTAGCATCCTTCATCTTTATACTTCGTCCCTGAGCTATTCATGTTTTCCCAAAACTGATCCTTCATGCCAAAATTCGATCCTATGCCTCTTACTGCTTTCGGTGGTTAAGAGGCCAAAATATCGGAACTTTTAGCTACCGAAAGCGGTGCTTTTTGTGGCTAATGAACTGCCTCAATGTTCACCTAAGCCACCGAAAGCCCTGTTCTTCAGAAACTCTTAAGCCACATCCAAAATTGTTCTTTCAATTTTTTTTGCTTATCTTTCTTATTCAACAGGCTCTATGTTAGGAAGGTTAACATCAGCCTGGCTTGATTCTGGAGGCTGAAGGTTTATTGTAGCTTCAGCTGGGGTTTCCAATGTGAGGTGAGTGCTAGGGTTTGGCTTGGCCTCCTTCATCTGCAGTTTCTGAAGCCTAATCATTCTATACAGCCTTGTGTTGTCTTTTAGGTATCTTTTGTTTAGTATTTTTAGAAAAACATACCTTTTTCTCATCTTTAGGTAAGAGTTGTGCAGCAGATTGTTCCTCCTAGTCAATGTAGCATTGTTTTTCTTTATCTCTCTTTCTAAAATTTCCATTTCATACACTTGCCTCAGCAATTGATTTATCCTTTGTGTCTTGGGCTTGCTAGAGGAAGCCTTCTCTATTGGTTCATCTTTCTCTTTTGGTGTAGGTGATGGGAGTCCTCCAATATTTGCTACAACTTGCAATGCTAGGTCAACACCTTCCTCTTTTTCCTCTTTTGAATCTGAATAGGGTAGGTTCAAAATGATCCCACTGTGTGTTGTAACTTCTTGGCCCTTTTCACTGAAATCCAAGTTTCTTTTGACCTTCTTGGATTTGGAAGAGGAAGGAGGTTGTTCTACTGTTGTTGGGGATATAGCCCTCCTCTTCCTTTTCCTACTCCTTGGTGTGCTATACTTTTTCGAAGGAGACTTCCCCTTTTCTTCTGGCTATAGGCCTATATCAAAACCATTCCAAAACAAGAAATAAGCCCATGCCATATTTATCCTCTTCAGCAATTCTTGGATTAGGATTTGGATAAGACCATGATGAGACAGTCTACCAACAATATTGGTTGGCTGAGCCTTCACCTTGTGTGCCATTTTTTCCAAGCTCCTGTGTAAGTAGAAAGGTAAATTCAGTGGGCTTTTTCCTATAAAGTGTTTCATCAATTTGAAATGGTAAATCATGACCCTGTTGTATCTCCCTTCACAAGTTATGTAGACCACAATGGCCTTCATTAATTGCTGCCACCTCTCTTCTAGCCAGGAGGAGGGGACACTTTTCTTCCATACCACCCCTCTATGTTCAGGTTTCATATAAGACCTGAACTCTACATCCTTTGGAATGGTGGTTCTAAACCACTTCTCCCCATTTCTATGGAGTTCGGTTACTTTAGCAATTAGGGTTTCATTAATAAAAAATTATTCCTTACCTATAATTGCCTTCGATCCATAGAAAGAGAGAGAAAATGCCTCAGCCACCTGCTGGTGTGAACCTTGAATTTTCTCACAAAACTTATAGTATCTAGCATCCTTGAAAAACTAACAGACCTTTGGATGTGCTTGCAGGTAGCTGATGTCTCCCAACTCTTGCCTGAGAGTAGGCCCTCCCTTCTTCATTTGTTGAATGTTACTCCTGGGTACCTGCAAAAATCAATTCAAGTTCTGTGGAAGAGTGTTTTTAGCAAGCTGACTCTCAGAGATGGTTTTTGGTGGTGATAATTTCCATAATCGATGGTGGAGTGTACTAAAGGATTGGGCACTGATTATAAGGGTTTTTAACTACATGAATGATGCTTAGGTCAGAGGATGATTGCTTTGGTTGATGTTTTCGAGACCCCCTTCCCAACAATTATGCTTAAATCAACCTGGATACCCAATGGATCATTCTGCAGTTATTTGGACAAATGGATGGAACAGTAGGGTTTCCAGTCACTTTGGTTCTCATCAGCTGAACAATGACCTCCTCAATCATTCATGTGTGCCTTAATGTAGTCTCCTGTCTTTTCAGTGGTTTATCATGCCCTTTGATGATTTATGTTGTGCTAACGAGCTGTGATTTGATAGGTTTCTAACCGTCTTCTTCTTTTCACCTTTTCGGCGGTTAAGGGCCCTCAGGAAATTGTCTGTTAGCCACCAAAAAAAAGTATTTCGATGGCTAATGAAATGCTGACCTAATTTCCTAAGCCACCGAAACCAATTTCCAAATGGCGCTGTAAAACTTGGCTTTCGCCGGATTGTGGTTGCTCCGATATCTCCTTTTAACCACCAAAAGACAAGCCTTTTGGTGGCTAATGAACCATCAGAGCTTTTGCCTAAGCCATTGAAACCAATTTTTCCCCAACTCCTTTTACCTACTTTTGGTGGTTAACGCCCTCCTTAAAATGTTCGCTAAGCTACCGAAACCAGCACTTTTTGGTGGCTAATGAGTTGTTTGAAGGTCTTACCTAAGCCACCTATTATCACTCCAAGAAACTCCTCTAGGTTGTAGCTCTAGGATGCCTGGTAACTTAAACTATTTTTTGGGTTTTTTCTAAATTTCATCAAGCCAGATAACCTATATAACCTCTCACTCTCAAGACATGCATGAAGTTCATTCAATCACAAGGGTTTTAGTTACAACTTGTTCAATAGTTTGACAAAAAGGTGCAAGGATGGAGAACTCACGAGGCTGGAAAACTTACACACATAACACATGCATATAAATGGCTAAATCCTGCTAAGGATGGTGTTTATAAATCAAATATCACTAAATAACCAATAGGATGACAACTATTGGCCCTTTAATAAATCTGAAAATTACCTAAATGCACATTCAAGCAATAAACACAGTAAAGGAAGAGATGGCTAAACAAATCACAACAAAAGAGCTTATACTTAGAATAAACTAGATGAGACGCTTGATAATGGAACAGGCTCATAAATCCCCAGAGTCGAATCTTTATTAATGAAATAATCATGGGCTTTATAGCCTTTTACAAAATTTACAAATCCTGAAAATCCGATCTGTTTACATCAAAATTAAATGAAAGTCATAGTTTTTTCTCGATTAGGGATTCAAACCCTTGCTAACAATTTGTTTATTCATGGTGAAGATCTAGTTCACCAGGAGATCTTTTAATGACTGAAGAAGTGGTAGCTGATAACCACTACTGCTGGTTTGCTGTGAAATTGCCGCCAACAGCTGGTGTATCGACGTTTAACTGAAGTGCCCCATCTTGTTCAATCCGCCCGAAACCCCTTTTTACTTTGTTGTTGCAGTCGCCGATCGGAAGCTTTGTCTTTTGTTTCATCGATGCCTCAAGTCAGAATGCTTGCTGCAGTTTCGAAGGTGAAACGAACTAGTTTTATCACTGTCGGAAGCATATCGTCAATGTTTGAATCGGACCTTTAGTCTTCTTTCTTCCGCCATTTCGGTGCTCCAAGTCTCTTTTTTGTCGTAGTATCTGCGCTCCTTAGATCATCAGTATCGCGATGGCTTCTTCATCGATGGTTAGAGGTTTCTTCTTTTATCACATTTGCGCTCCTAATCAACGTTCTCCATAACTAACACATCGGTGATCGGGAGCAGTAATAACTACAGTATCGGAGCTGTTCGTCTTCTTTCTTCCGCCATTGCGGCTTCCAATTTCACTATCTTGCTGATGGTTAGTGATTTCGAGTTCCGATGCTGAATTTGCATCTGCTTGCGGAACCTGTAGTTTATATTTCTTCCGTTGTTGGGGCTAATTAGAGGACTAATTTGCCGCCGGTTTTATGTTTTCAAGCTCCGACGTGTAGTCTTTAGTTCCTCCACTTGGCAATGTTTTTTTGTTATTTCGAAACCCACAGTAAGTCTTTCATCCATCATTGTGGCTTTGGATTTAACTGTTTCACCACCGGTTAGTCTTTAGCCTTTCCAACGATGAAGTTTTCATCTACTTGCAGAAGCCTTAGTCTATTTTTCTTCCACAATTGCAGCTCCTCAGAGGACTAATTAGTTGAGGGTTTCTACATCAACAATCATAAGTTGTTTCCTCTAGCCCATCGGCACTCCAAGCCTAAATGTTTGCCGCAGTTGCGGCTTCTTAATGGACTGTTGTGCCGACGATTAGTCTTTAGTCCTTTCGATCGTTGACGATTTCCTCTTCTCACGGAAGCCGTAGTCTGTAAGTCTTCCGCTGTTTTGGTGTCATAGTGGACTAACTCGCTGATGCTTTTAAAGTTTTTAAGTCCCCACTGATTTCGTTGGCGATTGAAAATCAAAGCCTCTTACCATCGAGAATTTTAACCGTTATTTTCTCCGCAGTTGCGGCGCCTTTGGGAACTAGGTCGCCGATAGTTAGTCCTTTCAAGTTCCGACGTCGATGAGTCTGTGATGTTTCAGAACTTGCAGTAAGTCTTTCTTCCACCATTGCAGCTCCTCAGAGGATTATCTCTCCAATGGTTAGTTTTCTCAAGTTTTGATTTCTGCTACTTGACCTCAGAAGTATTTAGTTCTTCATATCACCAACATTTTGGAACCTTTCAACCTTGTCCCACCGTTACTTAGTCTTTAGTTCTTTTGATCTGATTTCATCGCTGTCGGACATCATTAGAAGTTTGAATCGGAACGCTTAGTCACTATATTCTCCGTAGTGGCTGAACTTTTAGTCACTGTATTCTTCGCCGTTGCAGCGCCTTTGGGAACTAGCTCGCCGAACGTCAGTCCTTTCAAGTTTCGATGCTGACACTGTGGAAATATTTAGCTCTATCTCGCCGATCTTGTAGCCTTTAAAACCTCCGATTGCTATTAAGAAATGCTCCGATGGCGTAAAAAAGTTACAGCAATACACCTATATGTTGAAGGGGTCTTCCACTTGCTATTTATCTTCCCTCTTTTGGTGGCTAATGAGATGTTCTGATCCTCGCCCAAGCCACCGAAACCACAACTTTGTGAAATTTGCATAAAAAAATAGAGGTCTTCAAAACTGTTAGTGATCTTCATATCCTTCATTGCATCATTTAAATTGTTCTTACTATCAAAACTAAATAAATTTATTTGGGAGATAACACCACCAAAAGTGCTTTTACCAACTAATCAATTGGGCCAGCTTTCGATGGTTAACCTTTATCCTGCATTAAACTATTAGCTGTCGAAACAAAGATTTTCGGTGGCTAATGAGCTATTAAGAACCCCACCTAAGCCATTGAAAGCTAAAACTTCCAATTTTCTCAAATATAGCAAAACTAGAGACCCTCAATTTGTTAGTCATCTTTAAATATTTCATAACATGACTCGAATTATTCATCCTATCAAAATAGATTTATTTTGGGAGATAATATCTAGTCACTTGAATTGCTACTTTCTTCTACTTCTCATGTGCCCTCTGATTCTAGTCTATTGATATTAGTCAGATCATCATCTAGGTCTCAAGTTAGACTGTACTGCTGAAAGGTTGCACTGCATTGGTGAGAATTATCCTCTTTGAGAGGGATCTTAGCAACTATCTTCCCCTTTACCATCTAAAGCGCAGTGTTAATTGCAGGGTGCTCATCAGCAAGTTCAAATGTATGTGCAAACTGCTTAACGAAACTTCCCCAATATTGGGTTCCTTGTTGCGGCTCCATAGAAGTATACCAGGTTCTAGGTATCATTTCCAATGTGTATATGAAACCCTCATAGGTGGGTAGCTCCCTTGACTCATTCTGCACCCGTCGCATAGACCTTGTAACTCTTGCACACCTTCTCATAGAGACTTCATGTAATCTATTTTTCCAACCCTCTAAAGCCTCACCTGAGTCAGATGTACATGAACTCACGCATATCCAACTCAAGTTTCCATATGTTGTCGGATTGTTATAATCTTCCTACATAGTTGTGACATTGTAGATCTGGTAGAGGTAGTCACCTTGTCCCTTATTATAGACAGGCTTGATGTATCTCTATCCCTCTAATGGATCAATGGGTGATACTACCCTCATTTCCTCATCTGCGAATCAGAAAATCCTTTTCTTGAAATTTATGATGGTCCGATTGTGTATGGCCCAATATATTCCCAACAGAGCGGGGTATGGGTTTGTGTCATCAACAATGTTAATGACTTCAAAGTCTGCAAGTGTGCGCAATCCTTCGACATCGATGGGGACTTTGCTCAACTGGCCAATGGGTAGGACCTTCACTTGATTGGAAAGTCACAACTGGATAGGAGACCAGTCCAAGCTCGGCTTGCCCATACTTTCCCAAGTTTGTCATGTCAAAATATTGACATATGAGTCCATATCCAAGATGATATAATCCATGTTGTAGTCACCTATTTGTGTAGTCATCCTCAACTCGTGGCCAATTTTAAATTTTTTCTGTACTTGGTTGACTTTTTTTTCAGGTCACAGCTCTACATGTATCTCTTCTATCATTTTTTGTAGTTCTGCAATAGCATCTTTATCTTGCATTAGCGTTAAACAACTTGACATGAAGGTTCTTAGGTTACTAACCTTTGGTGGAATATTCTTCCAGAATATGCATTGAAATCGTTCAGGCATGTCCTTGACTTCTGCGGAAGTCGATGGTACTTCTAGGCTTATGAATTCTGATTGTACGTCCCATAATACTTCTTTCTCTTTCTAGACATTCAATGGCTCCTTTTTCTGTGCCAATGGCCTTACTTGTGGCTGTGGTTGTTCTTGTGGTTTATCCTGGTTTGCTCCAGTCATCGTACCTCCTCGAGCTATGACAACGATGTTCAGGTATCGTGGTTCAGTCGTAATCATCTGAACATTCACATTCAGATTCGGGTTTGGGTTATATGCAGGGTTAGGTCCTGCAATGGTCCTTGCTTTCCATTTTGCTATCAACTGAGGACATTTTTCGATGTTATGGTCCTGTCCCTTACAGTATGAACATGTCTTCGCAAGCTCTAAAAAATATCTGGCATAGTGACCCAGTTGTCCACAGTTATAGCACATAACTTTATATCTTCCTCTACCAAATCCTCCTCTTCCACCTCTTCCTCTAAATTTTCCACCACCCCTTCCCTGCAGGTGTGGTTGCTGTGGTGGGTACTAATTCTGCTGGTAGTGTGGCTGATAGGGATTTTGTTGTGCATATGGCTATTGAGGCATGTACTGCAGTTGGTACTGATTAGGTGGGAACTATGCAGGATGATACAAGGCTTGCACTTGTTTAGCCTGAGTGAACCATTCATTTTTCATTAAGTAGGTGTCGATAGTCTTTTCTTTCAAAAGCTTATGATATTCTCTACAATCTTTCTCACCGTGTCCTACTGACTTACAAAATTTACAGAATAGGTTTGTAGGGGTACTTACAACTTTTTTCAAATATAAACATTGTTCTTCATGATGGCCTCTTGACTGGCATATGTGACACCATGGTAGCCCATGGTCATTTAATGGGTTGGGTGCACCTGATGCGACGTAGTTCATGAAGGTCAGATAGTTATCCTTAGTGTATCCGCCCATCCTACATTTTGTGTACCATAAATATTCTTATGCTTCTTTACCCTTCTTAATGTCTTGAATTTGTATCATCAAATTGGCCAGCTAGGACTGAATCTACACCATCCCTGCGGCACCGTCTCCAAGGGGAGAGGCCTCTAACTACATTGCCAGTTCTAGTGCTTTTGTCTACGATTCAATCTTCTACTGCATTAACGACCCTTAGATGTGTGGTAACATCGTAGCAATAAACCACTCTTTATGTTGCACATCGAACATTTGGAAGCTTACCTTGGCCATTAGTGTTTTAAACCATTGGTCAAAATCCCATACCATTTCCACCAGTGCTTGTTTGATTTATTTGATCTCGGTAATACACTATGACTTCGATTTAGGTTTCCTGAACACAGAGATCATTGTAGCTTGGATCTCTTCAAGGGTCTTTTGTGGTGTTTCGATTGGTGTGGCACAGAACTTCATGAACCAATCCAATGTGCAACCCCTCAAGGTCGTGATCATATATGCCTTCTTTATATCTGCATTATGGACTAAATGCACCATCCAAATAGCTTCACAGAGGAACCAATGTTGTTCTAGGTCTTCCGTTCCATTTCCATTGAATGTGGGTAAACCAGACATCTGTTGCAGCCATTGAGTTGGCATCGGGATTTTCTGGGACAGGATTCAAAGGGGTTGTACCTTCTCGTGCACTAGTTACAGTGCTAGATCTATCCATATTAGCAGTCCTTTCTGGGGATGAAACTCTAGATCTTACTTCTAGTGATATTCCTGGTGTTATGTAGTTGTGTCCTGACCTTGACGTCTCCTCAGAATCCTCAGAATATTCTGGTCCTTCCTAAATCGGGCTATAGTCCTCCTCTTCGTCACAAGACCCTTCGTTTTCGTACGATCGAAGTTCATGTTTTCTCTCCTCGAACAATCTAGGATTTCGTCATCCCCTTTTGGTTTTCCTTCTCTTCCTTGATCTGAATATTCTTCCACTCCTTAGGACTCCAACTTCTAATTCAAGTTCTGTGCTTTCTGGGAACATTTCAACTCACCCTTTCTCATCTTCTCAATAGGTCATTTGTGACATAGCTTCCTTCTTAGGAACGCAACTCAACTACTCAGCTACAAAATACCCTTCTCATAGGCAAGCATTTTTATCCATGTAATGATACATAACAAGTATCTTCGTCGGGGTCCTTGGAAAAAATTTCTTTCAGCTTCATTGTATGAGGTTATAGTGTCTACTGCAAACTCATTAATATATCCTTGCAATATACTGTCAACCCAAAAATCAACAGCTCTAGAAATGGTGTTACTTACATTGGTTACCTCACGAACCAAATGATAACTCCACTCGACAGTCTCTCTTCTTTGGAAGTTTGCCTGCTTAGTCACCAATATTGACAACCATTCATGTAGTAAAATGGGGAACTCAACAAAGAAGATTTCGTGAATATAAAAATATATATATTCGTCTATCCAGTTCTCTATGCTCAACCATGTCCCTATGCTCTCTTCTTGCGTGAATTCTAGTGTTTTAGAATCCATCCAGTCTTCTATCTCATTCTTCTTTGGGTGCCGCAACATTTCCCTTGATTTAATTAATAAGTCCCGTCAATGGAACTATTTGTTGTCCACTTTTCCTAACTCATGTGCAGCTCGTCAACCCAACAAACACCCGAGATATCGGCCTAACAGAGCAAGCCCTGTCGGCAATGCCTACGAAGCAGGTGCAGTCTCACCCGAGATATCTCTTTGATGGGTAACCACCAGAACCATGTTTCTGTGATTGTTGAGGGATTATAGTCCCTTGGCACACGGCCAAGGCATTCGACGAAGGCAACTGGATGGCTAGATGGTGGAGTCAGTCTTGCGAGACTGAGCACAACAATATGTCAGTGTGCACAACTTATCCTTGTTCTCAACCTCACAACTGGCGCAACTTGTGCGGTGCAGCTGACTCGTACTAATAGATTGTCTACGACTTATGTCGTGACTTAAGACATAAACACACAGGCATATATATATATATTTTAACGACGCTTCCCTAACATTCGTCAACTGATTACAGTATAACATCAAGCATTTAATCAATATTTCATCATCATACAGGAAGAAAATAACAATTATTCACATAAACATTTAGAGCATTAATCATCCATTCAAACACAAGAGATAACATGGAAACCCATCTGGGAAAAACCACCAAGGTGCTCTTCATCTGGCATGAGAAAATGATATAGCACCTTGTAGTCTGCAGGATGCAGACTGATCTTATGATATGTCTTTATGACTCAGAATTTTGGTTTTCATGCTCTTTGGTTTGTTCTTCTACCCTACTTCTACTCCTAGCGGTCTACACACACAGCAGCCAAATCCACAGCTCAATAGCCTCCTATAGCTACCAAACTCTTCCTCTAATCTCTACAGTATTACAACAAAATGATGTCCTTCCCTATGGATCACCAATGAACATACAAAACAATAACAATTACCAACCATCGATCAACCAGTACCGAACTCAGGACCAACCCTCTAACTACTGAAAATCCAACCCTCTAACTATCGAATCCCTCCTATTTATACTATTTTACATGACCACACAAGGTCGACTGCATACATGGAGTCTGTTAATTGTCACCATCAGTCGCCCCTCAGGCTACAGCTGTGCTGATTACGACTTGACACAAGGCACTATCGGCCTAACTTACAAATATTCCCGTGTACGTGTGTTGTTGCAGGCTTACGCCGCCTTAAATGACCACGATCTGCACCTTTCGTTTTCTGGCCATTATCACCTGCACACTCATGCGCTCACCTTTCCCTCGTTTCCCACCTCTCCATTCTTCCTACACTGGTCCTTTACTTCCTTTGTGACCTTCCTTTCTTTCTGTCGCACGTGCAATGCACCTTCTTTTGCTTGCGCATGAATTCTTCCTTATGCCCCTTTCCCAGGCCAACACACACAAACCATGTTCGATTTCCTCACAAGTACTAGAATCATAAGGATATTTTCCACTTCCTACAACAAAGTGTTGTTACTTTCCTTCTATATTAAGAATAGACACATTAAATATGTATGGGTTAAGTGAATCATCAATATATTTTACAACTAATCAACTAGTAAAGTATTTTCATTCTATTTACCATATCCTCCAAATAGGAATGTTGTGTTTTCCCCAAGCTTGTTTGACGTGTCACCATTGCATCGAAGCTATGCTTGTACCCGAGCTTCATATCTTCCTCGGTGGCCATTTCATGGTACATATCCCCCTGCATTGCATAAGTTCAGAAATTGTGATTATTGGCTGCAATCAATGAAAAATTGTATGGTGATATGGATGATATGGTTAATTTTTTTGGCACTTACATTTCGTTCCTTTAATCCTATGTAGCCACCTTAGCCTAGTCAATGTTGATCGTGTTTTTTCAATCTTGCCCGAGTTGCTTTGGATGTGTCTAAGAGTCTACACATTTTTTTCAAATAGGTTAAATATTGTTATTTTTCTTGTAGATGTAACAAAAATCGAAGATATCAAATTCAAAATATCACATACCTTCTAGGTCTAGGTGGTTCCTTCCCTTGTCTTCTCAACTCCGTCTCTCTTCCATTAGTCAGAATGTCCTTCCATTCCCTCATGGGAATCATCAAAGGAAGGTCACACTTAGGGTCTTTTTTCAATCTTTCCTTATACTGGTCTCTCACATATGTCAAATACATGTCATCCTTCTTAGTGATTTCAAACTTGTTGAATGTATCACCAAATTACTTAACCAAGGGGCTAATAAAAAGGTTTTTGTTATTGGGATCTTGGGAATTCCACCTTGTGTGCATGGTGGGACCAAAATAGCTAAATCTTTCTCCTGCATATTCTTATAGAATACATTATTTCCTGAAAAATGGTTATGGCCATTACTAATATAAACTAAATGGAGAGATGTAAGTTTCAATTAAATAATAGGAATTTAATGAAGATATTAAAAAACACTTGGTAGTTGAACTATATTCAAGGGAACCGTGTTCTTTTCCAACATAAAATTGGCAATGACTATTTCCTTGCTTATGACACGTATGGATCTAGGATAACATTCTATAGAATCTTGATTAGTTTCCTGATTTCCTCTATTATGTGCACGGTGTAACGTGTATTGTGGAGGCGTATCATGACCCCCAGATGCTACACTGGTCGTCCAAGCCATATTTGGACTGAAAATAGCCTCATGTCTACGTGGATCATGCTTGCAGGATGTTGTGGGGTTGATGCAACACCACTGCTACCAGCAGTGTCCCCATGATTAGTCGGCTTCAATAGCTGAAACTGCTATAGATAGAAAAAATTCTTATAACTCATATAAATGTAGCAAATCAAAATTCATAAATTAATATATATTAAATAATATTGTTAAATAATTTCACTTACCCCATAATGTCCTATCTTCTGACATAAAACTTTCATCCTTGCTATGCTCTCCTCTATAGGTACATACCCAACCATTTGCACAAGTTATTTATTGGCCTTTACTAATGAATTTTGAATTGTGTCAAAGGGTTTGAGGGATTGATATATCTCATCATCATCATCTATGTCGGTGTGTGTCCTAGCTACATGGGCTTTTCCCCAATCACCCTATCACAATATCAACAAGAATGTCAGTGTGGCATCCTTGTCCACAAAAAATGATATGAAAACAAAGACAAAATAAATGTCATACAATATTCACAACTATCCATGAGAAACTCTATGTACACAAATTGAAGTAAAAATAAATAAATAAATAAATAAATTTATGTTTGAAATATGAATTAGAATAGAAACCATGATTTATAATACTAAGTAACAAAATTTAAAAGTCCAATCATAATATCGTTCTTAAACAATGAAATGATATACCATATATGGTTATCATCCTCAACATTCATATCCCACTATGAAATAATCCCCTCAATTCCAATGAGTTTCCAATCACAGTGGAAGCTCCTTACAGTCCAATGAGTTTCCAATCACAGTGGAAGCTCCTTATAGTCCAGTGAGTTTCCAATCACACTGGAAGCTCCTTACACATTATGATTCATAAGAGAAAAAGGAACAAGCAAAATCAACTTATTATTTTCAAACATATAACATTACTAAATGCTAAAGTCAAGGAAATGCTTAATCAAGCACATGCACCTCCTAATCCTCTCTTAATACATTGTGTGTAGGTCCCACCACTCTAGGATAATGGATCAACCCTCTTTTTTGGGATATTATTAAAAGAGAAACACATCCTAGACTTCGATTTTTATTATTTTCTTGCACACGGGTCTATCCATATTCAGAAAGGAAGGAGGATTGCTCATTTAATAATGCTACTCATGCACTGACACTGAAATAATTTCATTGGTTGTTGGTTAGGAACTTAGGACTATCACTAAGGAGAACTGATTTTATAAAGAGAAAACAAAAACACTTTGTTCAGTCTCTAGCTAGGGTTTCCCCTGGATCGCAGTTGCATCCCTGCTTCAACCCTGGCTCTTCTCTTGTCGTAAGCCACCCCGTATCCCTCTAGGACTGGATGGTCTCATGGCCTCCTCACAGGGAGGGGAAGGTAGCCCATCCCAAGTGCCTCTTGCTTTATATTCTATGCCTATAGGTACCCCCTGTCGCCGATATGAAGATAGGATCTAAGAAGATCCCTCTTTCAAGGATTGATGCTCCACCAAGCCCGTCGAAGAAAACAACACATTCTTCCCCAACATCAATCCACCAATTACTGAGACATGTATTTCCAAAATGGAAGCATGACCATGCATTGCCCTTCCAATGGAATGCATAAATGTGAGAGCTCGGATAATGAAATACCATGCTCTCATTGGAAAATTTATCGGTATCTAGCCTATAGAGTAGGCTCTCAAAGGCTGGATCATAGTCAAATGGAAACCCAACCCCACTTTGATTTGCAGCTGGTATCAAGAGGGTTTTTCACCATTATCTTCCATCGACTTGACAACAAGGCTAGGGTTGAAGATGGCGGACCGTGTTTCTTCAACTTAGCTGGATTGTACCTTCACAACTAGACAAAGAGGTTCAGCCCAGAAAAGGAATATTTCACATGGGCAACGGTGTGGATACACATGTATTCCTTGCTGCATGAATAATGGGATGAAATAATGGGATGAATAAATGCTTAGTGACATAGGAAATACCCTAGGTATTTATTTCATATCTGCAAAGAAGACGAAGCTCAACACATATACCTCTTATGCACAAATCTGTGTTTACATACACATTGCTCAGTCTCTCCTAGATTCTTCCAGTCTTACGCATGAGGATGTTGAATGGATACAACCCATAGATTATGAGCATGTTCCCTTCTAGTGCCACAAATACAATGAACACAAACATATGTATAGGGACTACCCCCTACCAAACCTGAGAGCACTTCCAAACATTGCAATCACGATCCCACCACTTGCCTGGAGCGATTGGAGTGTTGACATCAAAGGAGCTTCAGGTGTTTCAGAGTGAAATCAATCGACCAGGTGCGACATGTCTAGGCCTAATGGTATGCTCAAGGTTCCTTTTTTGTTTGCTCTATGTCTCATTGTTCTTGGTTGTACTCTCAAATTGTATAGTTTATTGATCAATTTATAGTTTATATTGAAGGTTGTTTTGATGCATGTGAGGGGATATTTTATGTCTATATCTCCATGTTGTTTTATAGTTGTGATGAATGGATTTCCTTTCATAGAACTGTACGAGGAGTTGGGGCTATGGTTATCTAAGTTATTGGGTAAATTGGTTCTTCAACAGAACATATAGATGAAATAGTTTCTTTTGGAGTAAACCTCACTATAGTTTCTCCAACACATGTTAGAATAATCAACCCGTAGTTTACCCATTTAGACATTAATTTAATTATTTCTGTCTTATTAGCCTAGTTCATGTGTCCCACCTTGTGCAAGTTGTCTTTTACCTATCCATAGTGGTCAAACTTGCCTCATTTGACTCATGTAGCGCATGGGAAAGCCTAAGGAATCAAATATGCTTTATTCCTGGCCTCCTAGGCACCCTTCTGCTTTTTCTGCTTTATTCCCTGCTTTTTCAGTGTTTTAAGGCAAATAGAAAAGCTAGACTAGGTGAGGTGAACTAGTTTTTTGTCCTCTTCATCCTCCACTCTTTTCTCCATGAAAAAGCATGTATGAGCTGCCATTCTACCACTCTTTAGCTTGCCTAAGCCATTTTTCCAATTCGTGAGCTCCATGACAGATTTGGGATCAGCTTTTTACACCTATGGGGGATTTGCTTATTTTTAGTAAGCCTGCTTTATGCTAGATTTGAATTTCTCCTCATGCATTCGAATCCTTGATGTATGTTATTTATTCAGCAACCTATGTTATTACAGGGTTGGCTATTGTACACTGATTTAATACAGTTTAGTGTTCAGCTCCAATTTTCAGTCTCTTTGTGAGTGATTTTGCATGATCAATTGTTAATTGTTGTGAGTAAAATTAATCTATCACCTAGTTCAATTTACACATGGTATCAGAGCCATTTTAGATTGTTTCTCTCCTTCAAAAATTTTTTTGCAGGTTCGACATCAGTGACTGGGAGCCTTCTACTGACAGCCAGGACAGATTTTCTAAGCTATGGATCAATCACAGAAAACTATCTTGACTCCCTTCAATTTCTTTGAATGGAAAGCAAAGATGGAGATACTGTTGAGAGCGAAAGGCCTATATAGGGTGACTATGGCAATAGAAGCAGTTCCCAATGCAGCTACAGAGAAGATAAAATGGCACAATAGGAGGGACGAGGCTTATGGCCTCCTGTGTCTGAGTATTTCCAGAGACCTCCTTTTCCATCTCGATGGATTGACATCACCGAATGAAGTATGGGAGAAGCTTGCTGATATTTTTGGAAATACAGATGAGATGAGGGGACATCAAATTGAAAATGAGTTGATTTCTCTGAGTACAACGAGATTTGAATCCCTGCAGCTATATTTCTCCAAGTTCAAAGCACTAGTTTTGCAGCTGAAACAGTGTGGTATCGAAAATAAATATTATCAGCTCGTATTGGCCATCCTCTCAAAGCTGGGCCTTGATTATTCAGTGTTTGTTTCGACCTTCTATGCCACAAAACTGACAGCTCGAACCTGGAAGATGCCTAGCCTTGCAGATTTCATGGAATCTCTCACACAAGAACAGGACAAGCTGGTGATGATGGGCACCATCAAACCATCCAAAGATTAAGCTTTGATTGCTGGAGATTCGAGGGTGGATTCAAAAAGCAAAAAGAAAGCTAAAAAGCCACCTAAGCAAAAGAGAGACAAGAAACAGTCTCCAAAGGATCAACAAGGTCCCAAGAAGAACTACCAGAAGAAGAAAAACAAAGGTGAAATGAACAAGTGCGCATACTAAAATAAGGGCAATCACTCTGAAAGCTCTTGTATGAAAAAGCAGATAGACATGCTGACCCAACTCCTGGAGAAGGATGGTATCTCCCTTCTAGAAAGCTCAAAGAAGAGAGAAGGAGGATCAAGTTCAGATGACAGAGAGAGAGTTCATGCTCTAGTTGCTGGCACATCAAGCTCACCTAGTTTTATCATTGATTCTGGAGCTTCAAGACACATGGTTTCGACTAAGGAGGCCTTCTCCTCACTGGTCAAGTCGAAAGGACCATCTATAGTACTGGGAGATGACTCTCTCACTAAAATTTTAGGTAAAGGAAGGATAGATCTTGATCATGGTCAGTTCAGCAATGTGTTGTATGTGCCTGGTCTTGCCTCCAACCTCTTATCAGTGTACCAGATGACCCACACTGGGTCTCCTAAGAAGGTCATATTCTCCCCCGATGAAGTTGAGATCACAGAGATTTCAACTGGTAGATTCATTGCAAAAGGAGTTGCGAATGATGCTCAAAAGGTATACATGTTCTCACACTTCCTACCTTACTCAAACCCCTCTGCTCTTCTGATTCATGCTAATGAAGCAAGCAAGCTTTGGCATGAAATATTTGGCCACCTAAACTACAAATATATTTATGATCTTAGTGAAAAAGAGATGGTCATAGGGTTTCCCAAGATAAAATTTTCCAAAGGAGTCTGCCAAGGTTGTATCCTAGGAAAACACCCAGAGCACAAATTTGAGAGAGCTAGTCATGAGAGAACCTTTGCACCCCTCGAGCTGATCCATGGTGATGTTGCTGGCCCATTCGCTCATATGTCCATGAGTCAGGCCAAATATGCATTGACTTTCATTGATGACTTTTCCAAGTATTGCTGGGTTCACTTCCTGAAACACAAGTCTGAAGTTTTTGGCCTATTCAAAGTCTTTAAGGCTTTGGTTGTAAACCAGTCTGGAAGGAAACTCAAGGCCCTCAGATCTGACAATGGTGGTGAGTATGTCAAGTCTGAGTTTATTAATTATTGTGCAGATGCAGCATTCTATCCCTTACACACCACAACAAAATGGTGTTGTTGAGAGGAAGAACAGATCACTGAAGGAGATGGCAACATGCATGATGGAGGACAAAACTTTGCCACCAAAGTACTGGGCCGAAGCTATCAATTGTGCAGCCTATATCCAGAATAGGGTGCCTCACAAATAGATTTATGGCATGAATCCCTTCGAAGCATGGAGTGGGCACAAGCCAGATGTGACCCATTTCAGGATTTTTGGCTCAATGGCTTGGGCTAGAATCCCGACAGAGAAGAGGAAGGATTTGCAGCCCCAAAGCCAAGAGTGTCTTTTTGTTGGATACTCTGAAGATTCAAAAGGGTACAAACTGATCAATTTGATCACAAATAAAGCCTTCATCGAAAGGTGTGTTCAGTTTGAAGAATAACCCCTTGCAGCAATGGAAGTTGGTGAAGCCTCTTCACCACCTGAACCTCAAGAAGTAAGTAAAGAGTTTGTTGAACATCCTGATTCTGATTTCTCTAATGGAGATGAGTTTATTGCAGACCCTAACATCCCTACAAGGCCAAAATGGGCAGCCAAGACACTACATGCAGCAGGAGAGCTAGCTGGGGATCCCAATGACCCAAGGAGGACTAGATCTCAATTTGAGAGTGGTCTGTGCATGAAGGATCCTATGTTTGCTGAAAAATGCTATTTGATGGTGGAGTCTGATCCTCAAACATATGAAGAAGCAGCAGTATATCCAAGATGGCAAACATCCATGAAGGAGGAGTTCATCTCACTCCAGAAGAGCAACACATGGGAGCTAGTGGATCTTCCCCCAGGGAGAAAACTAGTACAGTGTAAGTGGGTCTATAAGACCAAATTTGCTGCTGATGGTTCACCACTGAAGTACAAGGCCAGATTGGTAGCCAAGGGCTACTCACAGTTTCATGGCATAGATTACAATGAGACTTTTTCCCCAGTGGCAAAGATGGATTCAATCAGGCTAGCCTTAGCCATTGCAGCCTCAAGGCAATGGGAGGTACATCACATGGATGTAAAATGTGCCTTCCTGAATGGAGATCTCACTGAAGAGATATATATGCAGCAGCCTCAAGGTTTTGCTACTAAACCTTCTCTTGTGTGCAGGTTGAGAAAGTCATTGTATGGGCTAAAGCAAGCCCCTAGGGCTTGGTATGCCAAGATCGATAGCTTCTTGCTATCACTGAATTTTGTTCGGTGCAAATCAGATCCAAATGTCTATTTGAAGTTATTTAATGGTTCATTAATGATCATTGTGTTATATTTTGATGACCTCCTCATTACAGGAAGCTCACAGGATGAGATTGCTTCCTTAAAAGGAGCTATGAACCAAGCCTTCTCCATGACAGTTTTGGGGCTTTTAAGTCAATTTTTGGGGCTTGAGATTGCTCAAACCAAAGCTGGAATCAAGGTGCACCAGTCCAAATATGCCTTGGAATTGCTGAAAAAATTCAGAATGAAGGATTGCAAAGCAAGCAAAACTCCTTTCCTTTTAGGAGTGAAGCTGGAAGAAGCTGATTCTCACCTATGGTAAACAATACACTGTATAGGCAATTGATTGGATGTTTGTTGTATTTGACACATACTAGACCTGATATTTGTTATGCAGTAAGTGTGGCTTCTGGATTCATGGATCAGCCTCAAGAGATCCATTGGAAAGCAGCCAAAAGGATCCTTAACTTTGTTCAGGGAACAAGGACACATGGGATCTTCTATAAAGCAAAATCTGATCTTGATTTGATTGGATTTACTGACAGTGATTGGGCAGGTGATAGCACAGACAGAAATTCCACATCAAGATATGTGTTCATGCTTGCAGAAGGGCCAATCAGCTGGTCAAGCAAGAAACAGAGTGCCATCACACTCTCATCTACAGAAGTAGAGTACAGAGGAGTTGTTAATGCATCAACTCAATGTTTATGGTTGCAGGGTTTACTTGGAGAGTGTGGCTTCGAACCAAAGTACTCAACTACCATCTACTGTGATAACCAGAGTACCATTCAAATCTACAAATATCTAGTTCAGAAGCAGAGAACCAGACACATTGAGATCCATATGCACTACATCAGAGAACTTGTGCATGATGGCACCATTCACCTACTCTTCTGTTCATCTTCAGAACAAGTAGTTGATATCTTCACCAAAGCATTTTGTGAGAAGACCTTAAGCAATCTCAAATCACTACTGGGTATTGCTGATCATGCTGTGAAAGCATGAGTGAAGACAAGATTCTACAATTTTGTTTTACAGTCCATGTTTAAGGGAGGATTTTCCCAAGTTGGTTTTGCCTCTTTCCTTGTTTAAATGGACATGCAGTATGTAAAGGGTGACTAAGCCTTGTTGCTAGGCCCTATAATTTTCTGATATATTACTCATAAGTCAGGATTAAGGGGGGGTGTTAGAATAATCAACCCATAGTTTACCCATTTAGACATTAATTTAATTATTTATGTCTTATTAGCCTAGTTCATGTGTCCCACCTTGTGCAAGTTGTCTTTTACCTATCCATAGTGGTCAAACTTGCCTCATTTGACTCATGTAGCACATGGGAAAGCCCAAGGAATCAAATCTGCTTTATTCCCGTCCTCCTAGGCGCCCTTCTGCTTTTTCTGCTTTATTCCCTGCTTTTTTAGTGTTTTAAGGCAAATAGAAAAGCTAGACTAGGTGAGGTGAACTAGTTTTTTGTCCTCTTCATCCTCCACTCTTTTCTCCATGCAAAAGCATGTATGAGCTGCCATTCCACCACTCTTTATCTTGCCTAATCCATTTTCCCAATTCGTGAGCTCCATGACAGATTTGGGAATCATCTTTTTACACCTATGGGGGATTTGCTTATTTTTAGTAAGCCTGCTTTATGCTAGATTCGAATTTCTCCTCATGCATTTGAATCCCTGATGTATGTTATTTATTCAGAAACCTATGTTATTACAGGGTTGGCTATTGTACACAGATTTAATACAGTTTAGTGTTCAGCTCCAATTTTCAGTCTCTTTGTGAGTGATTTTGCATGTTCAATTGTTAATTGTTGTGTGTAAAATTAATCTATCACCTAGTTCAATTTCCACAACACACTCATTCACATATATTAGATAAAAATTCAAACCCTAGTTCTCAGGCATGGAAAACTGAAAGAATATCCAATATGTACTCTCCCATTTTCTATTTCCACATGACTCTACATGCTAGAGTATGCACCACTGTTAATGATTTGTAACTTTCCTCTTAATGAAACCCATGGTAATGTTGTTGCTATTGTCATCAATTTTTGGGGTTAAATATGAAATTTCAGTCTTGTCCCTCTTTCTCTATGATTTCTTTACAAACCCCTCTTTAAGATAGATAAGACTTCAAACCCTAATGCATAGTACGTTTTGTCTAGCATGGTAGAGAAAAGAGAAATACTAACAAAGGAATTCTTAATTAACAGTCATGAAAATGATAAGTAGTCTAGTGTTTAAAAGTACCATACTTCACATTGCTTTTCTCTTCATTTTCTTAATTAGCAGTCAGTAATTATTCATTCCCTAATTGTCACCAAATTGTTCCATCAACCTTTCTAACTCATTTGAAATCCTTCCCAACTTATTATGAACCCTTAGATTATCTTGCATGCATGTTTAATACTTTGACTTAAGTAGGGTTTATGAGTTAAGATGGTGAAATCATATTTATCCACCTCCCAACTTTAAGCATGATGACCTCATCCTGGATTTACTAGTGTTGCGTGGTGTAAGTGTATGGAACTAAAATTCCATCTCTGTAAAATAGATGTGGGAGAAGTTATATAATATATATAACTTCCATCTTCCCGTGAAGATGGAAGTACCTATATTATGAATCCACAGATAACCGACAGTCTCATATGCAAAAAATATGTGAATTTCAAATATATATTAGCAATATTTAAAGATAAAGTCTGATATGGACTAGCAATGTTCATTTGTAGATACCACGTCCGATATAGGGAAATGCGACAATTTCACAAGAACATTGTGTTTGCCTATTTTTGTGAAGGCACTATTTGTCAACACCTTGTGTCAATGAAAGAAGAAGACCATTGAAGTTGAGTTGAATGGATATGGAAAAATAAATGAAATGAAAACTTGAATAAATGGGAAATAATGGTTCTTAATGTGTCTGAAAGAAAATTAGGGCCTTGTAAGTGAACCAAATGTTTTTTTAATAGTAAAATTTTGTCCACATGATAAACTACATCAATAAGGAAAGAATGGGGAAATGTTGTAGATAGAATGGAAAGAGTCATTATAGTTCCTTTGTTACTTATTTGTTTCATTACCACTTGTGACAATGCAACCTTTTGTTAATGAACCGTAAAGAAAGTAGTGTGTTATATTTAAGTAATTAAAAAGTCCATATGAAATATGGGGGTACCTCATTTATACTCTGAACTACTCACATTTGATTTTTTCACTTAGTTACAATTAAAGAATCAAAGGACATGTTTCGGTCTGAATATAACTACCACATATTAAGCACACACAACACAATAAATGAATAAAGTAAGAATATATAGGTTTCAATCATATTGTATTACTCAGTTATCTCCACTTGAACTAGAATAAATATGTTTGCTTCACATTGTTGCTACTCAATATATGAGACTTGACACTACTAATTTATTTGTGAACAAGTTGATATTGATAAATAGGTTTTTTTAATGAGGAGAATCAATTTTTTATATAACTTGAATGAGTTTAACACACTCATAAAATAGTTTAGCTCCATTGGATACAAATAGAGCAAAGAGGACCAATGCCTTACTCATATAATAAGTATTCCATGAAGAAGTAAGGATAATAATGTGAAAACGATAAAGGTAATATGTGAATGCCTTATGTTATTGAAAAGTAGGATACATTACTACCGAAGTCACTATAGATAAACTACTATAGATCATTTCTATAATAAACTAAAAATCAAACTTAGATCTTCAATTATGATCTTGTGGTTTCTTAAAGATGTTTTGTCAAAGCCCTTCTGACACTCGGTAACTACATCACCGATTTGATGGAGAGTTACAAGATGCACAACCGAATAGGTGTTTGTCAAATTTATCTTCGTCGAGTGAGGAAATTCCAGGTAGAAAAGAGGAAATTCAGACATTTAGTTGGTCTAGTAGACAGAGATAAACTAGAGGTGAAAATATTAGAAGAAAATTCAATAGACCCTATGATTTTTTTCTTGCTAAAGGGAAGTCATGTTTTTATACTGATGAGAGCATAGGCGACATCAATTTTCCCTTGAGGTACAAACATCTAGTGAAACAATGGGTAACCAATGATGTTCCTCAAATAAACATCGATTTTTGTATCGACAAGAGGATATACTGCATTTCTCCGTCGTCATTACATGGTTTGGGGTTATTTTCCATGGATGGCATAAAGGTATGTGACAACGGATCAACTAAATTTATGGAGTAGGTCATACCATGTTACAAATACACAAATTGGATACAACTAGTCAAATATACAAAAAGTATGTGAAGATATGGTGTAGCTACAAATTGCATACAACTAAAAGATATGGATCGTAATAAAGTAGAATCACTGTTGCTAAATTTCTGTGGTGATAGGTTATTGGTGATGTAATCGTAGAAACCACAGTACCGAAATGACCAAGTCGACATTTCGGATCCATATCAGGATCCATCTTCAGGACAATGTCGAGAGTGAAGAGAGTGAGAATCAATGATATATACTGGGACCAGGTGGAAAAGTCTGAGGTCGGCTGCAGAGGCTAGGGTTTGTTAGGTTGAAAATTCTTTTTTAATTTAATTTAAAATCCAAAATGTGTGGAAAATATAAAAAAGAAAATGTTTATAATGCTAAAGGTTCAACGGCTAAATTAGGGTTGATGGAAGGCCAAAAGAAACAGGAAATATTGCAATATTTATAAATAGTACATGGACTGCAACAAAAAATAAGCAACTCACTTGTATATTTGAGGGGAATGAAGGAAACAATGCATTCGTATGTGCAATAAAAGCAATAGCTACCAGCAAATATTTTTTTATTGACTACAATTTGAATCGAATAGATATAGACGTTGTTATTATGGGGGCGGCATGTATACTATTTTAACCAACCTATAAGCAATGACTCTTATATTTTATGATTATCATTTACTATAATGTGTTTTAATGCATCTTATCAATTAACAAATGTACATTTGAATAATTCATGGTTCTTATAGTGTGACTGTTGATCAAGGTCGAAGGGCACTAACCTTGCAGTAGTTAAACATCAATATAATTGTATGTAAATATAGTGGCCCCTAAGGCCTTCCCATGAAGTGTATGGATGTTGTGTTTCCTTCAATTAGATCAATACTTTAAAATTTGACAATTTTTATTTAATTTTAATGTTGAAATAAATCTCAAACATACCTCTCTATTCATTATGGATAGAATTATTTTGTGTCCTAAATCATCTATGAAGTAAAGTTTCTTTTTCTTACGGTTTAAAATTCTTTATGAGAATACTTATTGTACCTAATGTTCTTCTAATGCTTGTTTCTTTCCTAATAGTCTATTTTGTAAATTATTCTTAGTAAAATCTTATTATGTATAAGTATATAAGCTTTCATGTTGATCAATAGGGTGACAGGTCGAAGGAAACAACCTCAGAGCAGTCCACAGATGCTCTTGCGGAAGGGCTTAATGACGAATTCGTTTTTTGTCCACCAACCTAATGCAAAAAATAAGGAAGCTTCTCATAAAATTAGACAAGGAATTCACTTCTTTAATTATGATTCAGCCACAGACACACTATGGAGTAAGCATCATCTTTAATTATCCCATTTATTTAATTATGATTTTAATTGCACAATCCTTTACAAAAAAACTCTTTATTTTACAAGAGTTTTTTGCAATAGTATGATCCTCATGGTGTGACTATGGGGGTCGAAATTAGTACTAGTGTTGTTAACATGCTAGTGAGTGACTCGCCAGTCACTCAGGTCGGTAAACCCTCTAGGGTTGATGTCAATAGTAGACCCCGACCTAAAGAGCACATGCTAGGATGTTCACGGGATGTTGTGGATGAAGAACATGATCGCAAAACAGAATTTGAAGCAAGATTTCTTGGATCTTCCCTTTTCACTATCATGGGAAAACTACCAATTAAGGTTTTGGTAGCTAGTTAAGAAGTCTTTTAATTATTCTGTATAATCTAATTGGAATTTACGTATAATTAACAATTATTTTAAACTAACGATAATATTGCTTAGTAGGAAATGATACATTTTATGGACGCACGAATGACCTAACCCTAGAAAACTTTGGGCCCACCATACGCACACAGTGGAATTGCCAAAGTTCCAAGTTGAAGGATGAACTTATCAACAAGATGGTTGTCCTATTCGATGAGGGCACCTTCAACAAAATCAGAGTGAACTCAAAGGCAATATTATATTTAGAATATATGTGTGACCAGTATAGGGTTCATTTGACTCAATAACCTCAAGTATGAGTGCCTTCCAGTGATTCCAGAGGGGGAGTGGAAGGACCTCATGGAATATGCAAAGGATAAGATGCTAGGAAAAGAAGAGAAGACACAACCTGGATCAGGAAGGTATGAGACACTTCTAAAAATGTAATTATGATGTGTTATTGTCACTGCAATATATAATTATGTATTAGAAACTTTTGAATATAGGCTGCCAGATACATCCAAATCCACCAATGCTAGAATAGATAAACATGGACAATATAAACTTGGTTCGGGTGGTTACTCAGAAATAGCCACATGATTTGTAAGTATAAAAAAAATGCGTTCAAATTATAAATTGTTAAAAAATTTCATTTAATATAACTAAAGAAGTAGGATTCATGTACTTATGCAAAATATCAGGGTGCACAATTCAATGAGGCTCCTACGGAGGAAGACCTCATGCATGCATACTATCACGGCTATCAATCCTTGGTTGAACATAAGAGAATATTGGGGAAAAAAGAACCTTATAACACCCAACTTGACACTGATATAAATGTCCCAAGTAGTGGAACACATAAGCCCAATGATGCTGGAGTGCCTCTTGCAACTAGTGTTCAGCTCGGTACTGGAGGTATTTCATGCGTTGTAACAAATCTGTAGTATGTATTAAAATAAAAAATATTTATTTGCAAATGGAGTATTAATGATATCCTTTCTTGTTTCAACTTTAGATCATGTAGATTGTGATTCCAAACAAGAAGAGGAACATATATGAAACTACTCTGCTTGGATCCACTTCTGAAACAGGTAATGAACACTCTACTATTGTTTTTTATTAATAAAACATTTTTAATAATAATAACTAAAAATATCAATTTAACATATATTTCTTATTGTAGTTGATTCCTTCCCACCTTGTACTTGTGTCGATATTTGTATAGGTTTCCAATAATACATACATAGCCTAGGACAATTTCAAGGGAAGAAGGCACATATGACATCCCTGTTAATTTCTTGAAAAAGAAAAAGAGACCAAGAAATAAATTATGGTGATTGGTATTTTATTAGATTAATTTTGATGTTTGATATTATGTGTGACATATTTTTTTATGGTACTTGTTATATATTTAGAAGGATCTTGTTTCATAATATGAAACCATATTTCCTTTATACAATTTCTTTGGACAAAGTATTTTGTGTCTATGAATGAATGAATGATAGAATGAATGAAGGAATGTTAATATATGTTGATGCATGATCGCTAGATGTTTCTTTATGTACAAAACCATAGATAAGTGTTTATGGACTTTTTTATTATGCTAGTGTCCATGCATGAACCTTGATGCATTGATTTCAACTATTTTCTACTAGATCAAGAAATAAATTATTGTAATTATAATCTATTTAGAATGATATCGTTATATATTTAGGAGGACCACTTGGACCTTCCTTATATGGTGATTATATAACTTTCAATTAGTGTATGGAATAATTGTATATTTGAGAGAGATAAATAAGTTGTATCCCCACCTTGTTATTACATCCTTGGTCTTGTGGTTAGAAAGGTTGTCTTCACACTTTGTTGTTCTTGGTCTTGTGGGTAAAAGGGTTGTATGCCCACCTTATGGTTTGAGGGATGTTTACCCATCCTTGATTTCTATTGGTGGTTATCCCCGTGACAGCCTAATTTATCATGAGGACTATTTTTAGGGCTGCCACTTCAATTTGGGATTGGCATCTATCATGAGGATTGTTTTTAGGGATGCTACCGACTGTTAGGGATACCATCCATTGTCTTAAGGATTCCATGTGTTATGTGAACTGTTCTTAGGGATTCAAACTATCATGTGGACTATCTCTTAAGGGTGTCTCTACCTTATTGAGGCTACTGCTTGGTTGATCTCTGATTTTTTTGAGAATTTTGAGACTGCCACTAACTACATGCCTGATGTACCCTCTCTTGTACCTATCTAAACCTATCCTACAATTGCACCTATCTCTCTCACAAGTATGTACAAAAACCTTCAGTAAGGCTTAGTTTTGTTCTAGATGATCGAATTTCCTCAGAGAGTCAAAGTCTAGTTTGAAAGTTAATTTTACAAGTATAAGGAAGTTTCATCTCATTAAGTGAGTTTCCAGACTTGTTCTCTCACTATTGCTTTACTTTTGTTTTTTTTTTAATTACTTTTACTATTGCATTTGTCCTACTGGTCATATAACTGTAGTTGAAACCTTAACTTTAACACAGTGATCATTTGCGAGTGTTAAAGTTGAAAGAGATGAAAATTATGTTTTAATTTGTCTTGTTAGATTTACTACTGCTACTATACTATTTTGTTTCAGTACTAGTTTAGAAATTTATTTTTTCATTAAAGGACAATTTTTTTAATTTTCTTCTTCAAACCCTAACCTACCCCTAATTTTAACACTATTGTCCATCAATGAAGTCCTTGAAAAGATTTTGTAAACTTGTACCTATCACTATAATCCAAGGAGCATCTAGGAGGACCATTTGGACCTTCCTTATATGGTGATGATAGAAAATTCAGTTAGTGTATGGAACACTTGTACATTTGAGAGAGGGATAAATAAGTTGTATCCCAACCTTGCTATTACATCCTTGGTATTGTGGTTAGAAAGTTTGTCTTCCCACTTTTTTTTTCTTGGTCTTGTGGGTAAAAGGGTTTCCTTCCCACCTTATGATTACATCTTATGTCTTGTGGTTTGAGATATGTTTACCCATCCTTGATTTCTATTGGTGGTTAGCCTTGTGATATCCTAATCTTCTGGTGAACCTAACTTGTTGGTCCTATGTGCTAATGAACACCTTAAGAATGTCAAACTACCTTTTATATTGACCCTAATACCCACTCCTAAAGACATCAAAATATTAATGTTTGTTAACCATAAGAAAAGATGTCTTCAGAAACCCTAATTTAATAAAGAATTAAAAGGGGGATCCTTCTAGAAGTATTTAAGAGGTTTTAAATACAAACCTATTTCATCACTGTGAGTACATCATCAATTGACATTTTCAATTGGCATTTTCATTGTGACAATTGAGAATTTGTTTTAGGGCTATCATTTCTCATTTGTGGATGTTGTTGCTTGTGTTGGGATGCATGTTACCCTTCTGGACTATTTTAGGGATACCTCTTGCTGATAATACCTGATCTAGGGTTATGATCTACTTGTTCAAGGATACCATCTGTCATGAGGACTCTTTTTAGGAATGTCACTTCATGTTGGGGCTACCATTTGTCATGAGGATTGTTTTTAAGTTTGTCCTTGATTGTTAGGGATGCCATATCTTATCTCAAGGCTGCCATATATTGTCTTAAGGATGCCATTTGGTATGTGAATTGTTCTAAGGGATGCCAACTATCATGTACTGGACTTTTTCTTAACGGTTCCACTACCTTTTTTAGTCTACTTCTTGGTTGAGCTCTGATTTTTTGAGAGTTTTGAGGCTACCACTAATTACAGTTCTGGTGTACCCTCTAATGTACCTATCTAAACCTGTCCTACATCTCTTCCTATATCTCTCTCACATGTATGTACAAAAACCTCTGGTAAGGCTAAATTTTGATCTAGTTGATCGAATTTCATATGCGAGAAAAACTTTGATCTAGTTGATCGACTTGCCTATGGGAGGCAAAGTTTGATCTGAAAGTTAAATGTTTTAATATAAGGAAGTTCCATCTCATTAAGTGAGTTTCTAGACTTGTTCTCCCACAACTTCTATACTTTTGTTTAATGATATTTTTGGTAATTTCTTTTACTACTGCATTTGTTCTACTGGTCATATATTTGCAGTCAAACCCTTAACTTTAACACAATGATCCTTTGTGAGTGTTATAGTTGAAAGAGATGAAAATTATGTTTTGATTTTCCTTGTTAGATTTACTACTACTGATGTACTATTTTTTTCAGTAGAAGTTTAGAAAATTATTTTTGCATTAAAGTACAAATTTTTTAGTTTTCTGCTTCAAACCCTAAACTAACCCTAAATTTAAAAATATTGTCCATAAATGAAGTCCTTGAAAATCCTCTGTAACTTGTACCTATCACTATAATTCCAAGGATATTTTTCTATGCTTGGTGAGAGAAGAAAGGCCCATAAAGTAAAAAAATGAACCATGGATCTTCATGGGGTAAGAAGTTCCAAAGAGATTAGAGTAAAGATTTTAGTTTTTAAGAAGCTACAATTTTGAATAAATATCCATTTGAGCTTCTCTACACCTGTGATAGAGTCATGAGGGTTATCTTCATTCATAAAACCATAATTCAACAACAACATTGTGTTTGGTTGAGGGCCACTCCTACAAAAAAGTAATTAAACTCTAATATTTTTAAAATTTCATCCAAACAGAAACATTTCAAGTGACATTACTACCTATCAACCAAATCCTCCGCGGGCTTAAAATAGGTTAAGGTGTTGTTAAATCTTTTTTCATTTTTTACGAAAATGAGGAAAAACCTCTAGTTAAAACCTTCTGAAATTTTTTGGATTGTTTCCATACCATTGAATTTTCGATGTGATTCCTCTAAATGCAAACTTTGGTACATATCCCTGATATTATTGCATATACTTCAATGATTTCTTGATTTTATTAAAGGTTGGGAAGGTAGATGGAATTTTTTATCTCTTTTAAGCGTTCAAAGTAAGAGATGGTAGGCCCGATTCTGCCTCTTACAATGGCCTTTGACTAGGTTGAGCAATGGAAATAGAGCAATGGAAGCATATGAAATATTGAGGAAGCATGTAGGAAATCATGTAAACTAAATGACATGATTTGTGTAATATTTATCGACGCACTTCATAGGGATGAAAATATTGAGAAAGCTACTGTTATGGGTTCTTTATTTAGGCAAGGCGCAAAATCTCAACCTATTGTAAAATACTTGTCAAATGGATCACACAAAGTGTACAACACAAAACGAAAATTCTACTATGGAGTTGAATTAAAGTTGATGGTGTATTTTTTCATTATTTTTTTCAACCTTTTGATGTTCATACTTAGTCTTAACATGTTCTTAATGAAATTCCAACATGCCATACCACAAATTTTCATTAGTGTTATCATTATTTCATCCTAATTAATGGATAAGGTTTTGACATATTTATACAATTTTATGGGATCTAGTTTATAGTAGTAACTTTGTACCTGTAAGTGAAATGCTTCCAAATAGATTTCCTACTCAGTTCTACCCCTTCTAGAAACTTGTCAATTGCTTATTCTTTCTAGATATTAGGATGCAATTCGTAGTGAACCATAATGGGAACCTATATATTAACATATAAAATATGCAATTAGAGTAGGTGATCGACCAATAGGAAGTTTCCAACTTCCAAAAATTCATTTTTGGTAGCATCGAGTTTTTTTAAAGAAGAAATTGAGTAAGCTTAGTAGAAACGAAAATCGTTATTTCAAAAGAAGACAAAAACATAAAATAGAAAATTGGTAAGGTTAAAATTTGGTCTATATAAAAGCACATTTATACAAACTATTTACTATGCAACTAAAGACAAACTCCAATTGCATCATATACAAAGTAAATTATGGCCATCGTAGGGTTATGCTAAGTCCTCGAGCATTGTGATTTAGTCACAATATTGATGTCTGTATTATGAGTATTTTACCTTAAATAACATGTTATATTAGATATTTATTTATAAGATGCATTTCTTAGGAACCTCTATTGTATCCCTTTTTCCCCAAAAGTTTATTTAGTTTGATTAGTTATTTTGTCTACTTGTCCCTTAGTTCTTTGGTGTGAATATTGAGTGTTTGTTCTATTTCTAGGAATAGCCAATATTATTCATCAAATATTGTGAGCCCTCTTTTCTCTTTCCTTAAGATTTCCTCTCTACTCTTATTTGATAAATTTGCACTCCATTTTATTAAGAGGTATGCTCAATGTGGATAGTAACATGCATGAGCTATGCTCAATGTGGATAGTAACATGCATGCATAATGTCTATTAAGTAATATTTCATGTATATATTAGCATTTGTAGTTACCTACGCTAATTTTTATATAAATTTCATTTGTTAATATAAAAAAATGGAAACCTTATTTGTTTATTATGGTTAGGAACATTCGTTATGGCATTCTTATGAGTTCCATCAACCTAGCATGGATTCAATCACATCTACACATCCCACTATTCAGTATAAATTGCATTCATTGGATTAATTTTCTTCTACCAAATCTTCCTCCATTGTGAAATTAAATTTTTTAATTGTTTCCATACTATCATATTACTGACATTATTCACCTAAACAAATCAACGAATAATCAGTTAGTACCACAAAATAGTCACTGGATACACTGTATGAACATCGGATATCCTACATACTTAAAGGCGTTAAGAAGGAAGTGATACAATGGTTATGCAACACACTGTCGTCAATGGGTTCACCTTCTGTCTGGATGACCGGCTATTATGTAATCTAATATCTGGAATTTTTGGTCTGATAATCGACGGTTTACTGCCGGATTTTATATGAGGGCTTCACTTAGTTACAATTAAAGAATCAAAGGATGTGTTTCAGTCTGAATATAACTACCACATATTAAGCACACACAACACAATAAATGAACAAAGTAAGAATATATAGGTTTCAATCATATTTTGTTACTCAGTTATCTCCACTTGAACTAGAATAAATATGTTTGCTTCACATTGTTGCTACTCAATGCATGAGACTTGACACTGCTAATTTATTTGTGAACAAGTTGATATTGACAAATAAGTTTTTTTTAATGATGAGAATCAATTTTTTAATATAACTTGAATGAGTTTAACACACTCATAAAATAGTTTAGCTCCATTGGATACAAATAGAGCAAAGAGGACCAATGCCTTACTCGTATAATAAGTATTCCATGAAGAAGTAAGGATAATAATGTGAAAAACATAAAAGTAATATGTGAATGCCTTATGTTATTGAAAAATAGGATACATTACTACCGAAGTCACTAGATAAACTACTATAGATCATTTCTATAATAAACTAAAAATCAAACTTAGATCTTCAATTATGATCTTGTGGTTTCTTAAAGATGTTTTGTCAAAGCCCTTATGAAACTCGGTAACTACATCACTGATTTGATGGAGAGTTACAAGATGCACAACCAAATAGGTGTTTTTCAAATTTATCTTCGTCGAGTGAGGCAAGTGCAGGTAGAAAAGAGGAAATTCAGACATTTAGTTGGTCTAGTAGGTGGAGATAAACTAGAGGTGAAAAGATCAAAAGAAAATTCAATAAACCCTGTGATTTTTTTCTTGCTAAAGGGAGATCATGTTTTTATACTGATGAGAGCATAGGTGACGTCAAGTTTCCCTTGAGGTACAAACATCTACTGAAACGATGGGTAACCAATGATGTTCCTCAAATAAACATCGATTTTTGTATTGACAAGAGGATATACCGCATTTCTCCATCATCATTACATGGTTTGGGGTTATTTTCCATGGATGGCATAAGGTCTGTGACGACGGATCAACTAAATTTATGGACTAGGTCAGACCATGTTACAAATACACAAATTGGATACAACTAGTCAAATATACAAAAAGTATGTGAAGATATGGTGTAGATACAAATTACATACAACTAAAAGATATGGATCGTAATAAATGAGAATCAATTTTTATTGATGGAAGGCCAAAAGAAACGAGAAATATTGCAATATTTATAAATAGTACATGGCCTGCAACAACAAATAAGCAACTCACTTGTATATTTGAGGGGAATGAAGGAAACAATGCATTCGTATGTGCAATAAAATCAATAGCTACCGGCAAATATTTTTTTATTGACTACAATTTGAATCGAATAGCTATAGACATTGTTATTATCGGGGCGACATGTATACTATTTTAACCAACATGTAAGCAATGACTCTTATATTTTATGATTATCATTTACTATAATGTGTTGTAATGCATCTTATCAATTAACAAATGTACATTTGAATAATTCATGGTTCTTATAGTGTGACTGTTGATCAGGGTCGAAGGGCACTAACCTTGCAGAAGGTAAACATCAATATAATTGTATGTAAATATAGTGGCCCATAAGGCCTTCCCATGAAGTGTATGCATGTTGTGTTTCCTTCAATTAGATCAATACTTCAAAATTTGACCATTTTTATTTAATTTTAATGTTGAAATAAATCTCAAATATACCTCTCTATTCATTATGGATAGAATTATTTTGTGTCCTAAATCCTCTATGAATTAAAGTTTCTTTTTCTTACGGTTTAATTTTTTTTATGAGAATACTCCTTGTACCTAATGCTCTTCTAATGCTTGTTTCTTTCCTAATAGTCTATTTTGTAAATTATTCTTAGTAAAATCTTATTATGTATAAGTATATAAGATTTCATGTTGATCAATAGGGTGACAGGTGGAAGGAAACAACCTTAGAGCAGTCAACAGATGCTCTTGCGGAAGGGCTTAATGACAAATTCATTTTTTGTCCACCGACCCAATGCAAAGAATAAGGAAGCTTGTCATAAAATTAAACAAGGAATTCACTTCTTTAATTATGATTCAGCCATAGAAACACTATGGAGTAAGCATCATATTTAATTATCCCATTTATTTATTTATGATTTTAATTGCACAATCCTTTACAAAAAAACTCTTTATTTTACAAGAGTGTTTTGCAACAGTATGATCCTCATGGTGCAACTATGGGGGTCGACATTAGTACTAGTTTTGTTAACACGCTAGTGAGTGACTCGCCAGTGTAATGCCCCGGTTTTGACCCCGTTACATTAGATGTATATGATGTATATATTGTAATGATCATGGTGTGGAGCTAAAGGCCAAGGCCCCACCATTGATCGGTAATGCTATGTTTTGGATTCAAATTGTCACCGATGGTATATCGAGGCATGCGGCATATATTATGATGGTCATCATGTAAAATATGCATCTACAATTAATTAAAATAAACACAACTAGCTACGGTCGCGGCAACTAAATCGAAAGGGGCATGATTTTCACAAGGATAAGGATATGGGGAAAAGCCAAAATGTCTATGAGAAGACCCATCAAGCTGTCAACTACCTTTCTTGTCTTTTTCCCCAATCATTTATTTCTGCCAGAATGTGGTTGAGTTAGTTATTGCATGGAATGGGAAGAGTATGGGCAAAAATTCGAATTGGGCAGAGACCCATTTTTGGAAAAACGTGTTCTGACTTCCTTGGCAAGGAAAATGCCCAAAAACGTATGCCATTCTGCTATGCATTCACGTTTTTTCATTTCCTCACCATTATCCTTCACATTAGGGGCTTTTGGGAGCAGCTGGAGTTTTTCCTGTGTCTTTGATTTCCACATTTTTGGTGGTTGGCTTCATTTTTCCCAGGGATGGAAGGTCGTTTTTATAGTGCTGGGGATTGGGTTGTTTTTCCTCACGATTTGGGAGCTGCTGGTGCATTTCCCATTCACGATTTTGTCTGATCCTCCTCACGCACAGCAAGCTGGGAGCCATTTGCTTCTATTGCCCACGATTTCCTGGAGTTGTTGTAAATTCGTTTGAGAGTCATTTTGGCCACGATAGGGCCAAGAATGACTCAGGAATTGTTTCCCTGTTTAAGCTGTAATAGCTAAATTGGTTGCCTGAGCGCAATGGTTGGTCTTTGGACTGTGTGAGGAGTAAGGATTTTGTCTTGGTTGCTTGATAAACCTGTTGTTAGAAACCACACAGACAGAACTAGAGCGTTGGCCTTCTTCTCCATCACCCCTGAATAGCACTGGAAGGGAATGCAGGGCCTGAGGGACTGTGTAGCAGAGAAGGGACTGATTCCTTGTGTTGGGTGTGGATGGGTGTCTTAGAGGTCAGGCTAGTTCTGGGGTGGGTATTCTTAGCTCTGTAATGAGCTCACCAGCTTAGCAATTTGCTCTTTTCAACTCCTTAATGGCCTGATAAACCCAACTGAGTTGGCTTGGCTGTGTTTTGTGTATCCTGGCTATGTGTAAGCCTGCTAGTTCCCTTATTCCTTGGAGAATCATGCCCAGCTCGGGGGTGGCAGCGCTGCTGAGAGATTAAGGAGCAAACTGGCCTATGGTTGGGCGGAACGTTGCAGCGACGTAGCTGGTTGCGGAAGAAGTTCTTTATAAGATAAGTAATCTTGTGTATTTTACCTCTGCAATTCTATATTTACTGTTAATTAAAATGGAATGAACATGTTGAATGAATGCATGTTTGAATGCTGGTGTTTTCCGTTGTGAATGAGGATTAAATTGCATATGTGCGTGATGAATAATCCTGTGTGCATATTTTAGTTTAAATTCTCTTTCAGCATTCTGTTTTAGGCAATTTTTAAGCCTGCACATGTTCATGGGCGGTTAGCCCGGTCTGATGAAGCAAGTAGATTGCGTCCTCTTTGCCAGTCGGAGGCATGGGGATGTGACAGCCAGTCACTCAGATCGGTACACCCTCTAGGGTCGATGTCAATAGTAGACCCCGACCTAAAGAGCACATGCTAGGATGTTCACGGGATGTTGTGGATGAAGAAAATGATCGCATAACACAAATTGAAGCAATATTTCTTGGATCTTCCCTTTTCACTATAATAGGAAAACTACCAGTTAAGGTTTTGGTAGACGATGAGCTCATCCCCATGAAATTAGAAAATCTTACAGCTAGTTAAGAAGTCTTTTAATTATTGTGTATAATCTAATTGGAATTTACGTATAATTAACAATTATTTTAAACTAACGATAATATTGTTTAGTAGGAAATGATACATTTCATGGACGCATGAATGACCTAACCCTAGATAACTTTGGGCCCACCATACACACACAGTGGAATTGCCAAAGTTCCAAGTTGAAGGATGAACTTATCAACAAGTTGGTTGGCCTATTCGATGAGGGCAACTTCAAAAAAATCAGAATGAACTCAAAGGAAATATTATATTTAAAATATATGTGTGACCAGTATAAGGTTCATTTGACTCAATAACCTTAAGTATGAGTGCCTTCCAGCGATTCCAGAGGGGGAGTGGAAGGACCTCATGGAAGATGCAAAAGATATGATGCTACAAAAAGAAGAGAAGACACAACCTGGATCAGGAAGGTATGAGACACTTCTAATAATGTAATTATGATGTGTTATCGTCACTGCAACATATAATTATGTATTAGAAACTTTTGAATATAGGCTGCCAGATACATTCAAATCCACCAATGCTAGAATAGATAAACATGGGCAATATAAAATAGGTTCGGGTGGTTACTCAAAAATAGCCACATGATTTGTTAGTATAAAAAAAATGCGTTCAAATTATAAACAGTTAAAAATTTTCATTTGATATAACTAAGAAGTAGGATTCGTGTACTTATGCAAAATATCAGGGTGCACAATTCAAAGAGGCTCCTACGGAGGAAGACCTCAAGCATGCATACTATCACGGCTATCAATCCTTGGTTGAACATGAGAGAATGTTGGGGAAAAAAATACCTTATAACACCCAACTTGACACTGATACAAATTTCCCAAGTAGTGGAACACATGAGCCCAATGATGCTGGAGTGCCTCTTGCAACTAATGTTCATATCAGTACTGGAGGTATTGCATGCGTTGTAACAAATATGTAGTATGTATTAAAATAAAAAAAAATATTTATTTGCAAATGGCGTATTAATGATATCATTTCTTGTTTCAACTTTAGAGAATGTAGATGGTGATGCCAAACAAGAAGAGGAACATATATGAAACTACTCGGCTTGGATCCACTTTTGAAACAGGTAATGAACACTCTACTATTGTTTTATTAATAAAACATTTTAACTAAAAATATCAATTTAACATTTATTTCTTGTTGTAGTTGATTCCTTCCCACCTTGTACTTGTGTCGACATTTGTATAGGTTTCCAATAAGATATACATAGCCTAGGACAATTTCAAGGGAAGAAGGCACATCTGACATCCTTGTTAATTTCTTGAAAAAGAAAAAGAGACCAAGGAATAAATTATGGTGATTGCTATTTTATTAGATCGATTTTGATGTTTGATATTATGTGTGACATATTTTTTTATGGTACTTGTTATATATTTAGAAGGATCTTGTTTCATAATATGAAACCATATTTCCTTTATACAATTTCTTTAGACAAAGTATTTTGTGTCTATGAATGAATGAAGGAAGGAATGTTAATATATATTGATGCATGATCGCTAGATGTTTCTTTATGTACAAAACCATAGATAATTGTTTATGAACTTTTTTGTTATGCTAGTGTCCATGCATGAACCTTGATGCATTGATTTCAACTATTTTCTACTAGATCAAGAAATAAATTATTGTAATTATTATATATTTAGAACGCTATCGTTATATATTTAGGAGGACCACTTGGACCTTCCTCATATGGTGATTATATAACTTTCAATTAGTGTATGGAATAATTGTATATTTGAGAGAGACAAATAAGTTGTATCCCCACCTTGTTATTACATCCTTGGTCTTGTGGTTAGAAAGGTTGTCTTCGCACTTTGTTGTTCTTGGTCTTGTGGGTAAAAGGGTTGTATGCCCACCTTGTGGTTTGAGGGATGTTTACCCATCCTTGATTTATATTGGTGGTTATCCCCATGGCAGCCTAATCTATCATGAGGACTATTTTTAGGGCTTCCACTTCAATTTGGGATTGGCATCTATCATGAGGATTGTTTTTAGGGATGCTACCGACTGTTAGGGATACCATCCCTTGTCTTAAGGATTCCATGTGTTATGTGAACTGTTCTTAGGGCTTCAAAGTATCATGTGGAATATCTCTTAAGGGTGTCTCTACCTTATTGAGGCTACTGCTTGGTTGAGCTCTGATTTTTTTGAGAATTTTGAGACTGCCACTAACTACATGCTTGATGTACCCTCTCTTGTACCTACCTAAACCTATCCTACAATTGTTCCTATCTCTCTCATAGATATATATAAAAACCTTCGGTAAGGCTCAGTTTTGTTCTAGTTGATCGAATTTTCTCAAAGAGTCAAAGTCTGATTTGAAAGTTAAATTTACGAGTATAAGGAAGTTTTATCTCATTAAGTGAGTTTCCAGACTTGTTCTCTCACTGTTGCTATACTTTTGTTTTTTTTTAATTACTTTTACTATTGCATTTCTCCTACTGGTCATATAACTATAGTTGAAACCTTAACTTTAACACAGTGATCACTGGCGAGTGTTAAAGTTGAAAGAGATGAAAATTATGTTTTAATTTGTCTTGTTAGATTTACTACTGCTACTATACTATTTTCTTTCGGTACAAGTTTAGAAATTTATTTTTGCATTAAGGTACAATTTTTTTAATTTTCTTCTTCAAACCCTAACCTACCCCTAATTTTAACACTAGTTTCCATCAATGAAGTCCTTGAAAAGCTTCTGTAAATTTGTACCTATCACTATAATCCAAGGAGCATCTAGGATGACCGCTTGGACCTTCCTTATATGGTGATGATATAAAATTCAGTTAGTGTATGGAACACTTGTACATTTGAGAGAGGGATAAATAAGTTGTATCCCAACCTTACTATTACATCCTTGGTCATGTGGTTAGAAAGGTTGTCTTCCCACTTTCTTTTTCTTGGTCTTGTGGGTAAAAGGGTTTCCTTCCCACCTTGTGATTATATCTTTTGTCTTTTGGTTTGAGCTATGTTTACCCATCCTTGATTTGTATTGGTGGTTAGCCTTGTGATATCCTAATATTTTGGTGAACCTAACTTGTTGGTCCTATGTGCTAATGAACACCTTAAGCATGTCAAACCACCTTTTATATTGACCCTAATACCCACTCCTAAATACATCAAAATATTAATGTTTGTTAACAATTAGAAAAGAAATGATGTCTTGAGAAACCCTAAGTTAATAACGAATTAAAAGGGGGATCCTTCTAGAAGTATTAAAGAGGTTTTAAATAGAAATGTATTTCATGATTGTGAGTAGATCATCAATTGACATTTTCAATTGGCATTTTCATTGTGACCATAGAGAATTTGTTTTAGGGCTATCATTTCTCATTTGTGGATGTTGTTGCTTGTGTTGGGATTCCTGCTACCCTTGTGGAATATTTTAGAGCTACCTCTTGCTGATAATACCTAATCTAGGGTTATGATCTACTTTTTCAAGGATACCATCTGTCATGAGGACTGTTTTTAGGGATGCCACTTCATGTTGGGGCTACCATCTGTCATGAGGATTGTTTTTAAGTTTGTTGCTGATTGTTAGGGATGCCATATATTTTCTCAAGGATGCCATATATTGTCTTAAGGATTCCATTTGGTATGTGAATTTTTCTAAGGGATGCTAACTATCATGTACTGGAATTTTTCTTAAGGGTTCCACTACCTTTTTTAGGCTACTTCTTGGTTGAGCTCTGATTTTTTGAGAGTTTTGAGGCTGCCACTAATTACAGTTCTTGTGTACCCTCTCATGTACCTATCTAATCCTATCCTACATCTCTTCCTATCTCTCTCTCACATGTATGTACAAAACCCTCTGGTAAGGCTCAATTTTGATCTAGTTGATCGACTTTCATATGGGAGACAAACTTTGATCTAGTTGATCGACTTGCCTATGGGAGGCAAAGTTTGATCTGAAAGTTAAATGTTTTAGTGTAAGGAAGTTCCATCTCATTAAGTGAGTTTCTAGACTTGTTCTCCCACAACTTCTATATTTTTGTTTAATGATATTTTTGGTAATTGCTTTTACTACTACATTTGTTCTACTGGTCATATATTTGTAGTCAAAACCTTAACTTTAACACAATGATCCTTTGTGAGTGTTATAGTTGAAAGAGATGAAAATTATGTTTTAATTTGTCTTGCTAGATTTACTACTACTGATGTAATATTTTGTTTCAGTAGCAGTTTATAAATTTATTTTTACATTAAAGTACAAATTTTTTAGTTTTATGATTCAAACCCTAAACTAACCCTAAATTTAAAAATATTGTCCATAAATGAATTCCACTATAATTCCAAGGATCTTTTTCTACGCTTGGTGAGCGAAGAAAGGCCCATAAAGTAACAAAATGAACCATGGATCTTCATGGGGGTAAGAAGTTCCAAAGAGAATAGAGTAGAGATTTTAGTTTTTAAGAAGCTACAATTTTGAATAAATCTCCATTTGAGCTTCTCTACACCTGTGATATAGTCATGAGGGTTATCTTCATTCATAAAACCATAATTCAACAACAACAATGTGTTTGGTTGAGGGCCACTCCTACAAAAAAGTAATTAAACTCTAATATTTTTAAAATTTCATCCAAACAGAAACATTTCAAGTGACATTACTACCTATCAACCAGATCCTCGGCTTCTTAAAATAAGTGAAGGTGTTGTTAATTTTTTTTTATCATTTTTTAGGAAAACGAGGAAAAACCTCTAGTTAAAACCTTCTGAAACCATAATTCAACAACAACATTGTGTTTGGTTGAGGGCCACTCCCTCAAAAGAGTAATTAAACTCTAATATTTTTAAAATTTCATCCAAACAGAAACATTTCAAGTGACATTACTACCTATCAACCAGATCCTCGGCTTCTTAAAATAGGTGAAGTTGTTGTTAATTTTTTTTTATCATTTTTTAGGAAAACGAGGAAAAACCTCTAATTAAAACCTTCTGAATTTTTTTTTATTGTTTCCATACCATTGAATTATCGATGTGATTCCTCTAAATGCAAAATTTGGTACATAGCCCTTATATTATTGCATATACTTCAATGATTTCTTGATTTTATCAAAGGTTGGGAAGGTAGATGGAATTTTTTATCTCTTTGAAGCGTTCAAAGTAAGAGATGGTAGGCCCGATTCTGCCTCTTACAATGGCCTTTGACTAGGTTGAGCAATGGAAATAGAGCAATGGAAGCATATGAAATTTTGAGGAAGCATGTAGGAAATCATGTAAACTAAATGACATGATTTGTGTAATATTTATCGACGCACTTCATAGGGATGAAAATATTGAGCAAGCTACTGCTATGGGTTCTTTATTTAGGGAAGGCACAAAATCTCAACCTATTGTAAAATACTTGTCAAATAGATCACACAAAGTGTACAACACAAAACAAAAATTCTACTATGGAGTTGCATTAAAGTTGATGGTGTACTTTTTCATTATTTTTTTTCAACCTTTTGATGTTCATACTTAGTCTTAACATGTTCTTAATGAAATTCCAACATGTCATACTACAAATTTTCATTAGTGTTTTCATTATTTCATCTTGGTTAATGGATAAGGTTTTGACATATTTATACAATTTTATGGGATCTAGTTTAGAGTAGTAACTTTGTACCTTTAAGTGAAATGATTCCAAAGAGATTTCTTGCTCAGTTCTACCCCTTGTAGAAACTTGTCAATTGCTTATTATTTGTAGATATTAGGATGCAATTCGTAGTGAACGATAATGGGAACCTATATATTAACATATAAAATATGCAATTAGAGTAGGTGATCGACCAATAGGAAGTTTCCTACTTCCAAAAATTCATTTTTTGTAGCATCGAGTTTTCTTAAAGAAGAAATTGAGTAAGCTTAGTAGAAACAAAAATCGTTATTTCAAAAGAAGACAGAAACATAAAATAGAAAATTGGTAAGGTTAAAATTTGGTCTATATAAAAGCACATTTATACAAATTATTTACTGTGCAACTAAAGACAAACTGCAATTGCGTCATATACAAAGTAAATTATGGCCATCGTAGGGTTATGCTAAGTCCTTGAGCATTGTGATTTAGTCACAATATTGATGTCTGTATTATGAGTATTTTACCTTAAATAACATGTAATATTAGATATTTATTTAGAAGATGCATTTCTTAGGAACCTTTATTGTATCCCTTTTTCCCCAAAAGTTTATTTAGTTTGATTAGTTATTTTGTCTACTTGTCCCTTAGTTCTTTGGTGTGAATATTGAGTGTTTGTTCTAGTTATAGGAATAGCCAATATTATTCAACAAATAGTGTGAGCCCTCTTTCCTCTTTCCTTAACATTTCCTCTCTACTATTATTTGATAAATTTGCACTCCATTTTATTAAGAGCTATGCTCAATGTGGATAGTAACATGCATGCATAATGTCTAGTAAGTAATATTTCATGTATAGATTATCATTTGTAGTTACCTACGCTAATTTTTATATAAATTTCATTTGTTAATATAAAAAAATGGAAACCTTATTCGTTTATTTTGTTTAGGAAAATTCGCTATGGCATTTTTATGAGTTCCATCAACCTAGCATGGATTCAATCACATCTACACATCCCACTATTCAGTATAAATTGCATTCATTGGATTAATTGTCTTCTACCAAATCTTCCTCCATTGTGAGATTAATTTTTTTAATTATTTCCATACCGTCGGATTACTGACATTATTCACCTAAACAAATCGACGAATAATCAGTTAGTACCACAAAATAGTCGTCGGATACACTGTATGAACATCGGATATCCTACATACTTAAAGGCGTTAAGAAGGAAGTGATACAATGGTTATGCAACACACTGTCATCGATGGGTTCACCTTTTATCCGAATGACCGACTATTATGCAATCTAATATCTGGCATTTTTGGTCTGATAATCAACGGTTTACTGTCGGATTTTAGTCTGCAAGAGTTAGTGTGGTGTACCACATTTTATGGATAGAAAATACAGTGTCATGAAATATTCAAATGGAGGAATCTTAGTAAGAAAGACATTGTCTCAAACACAAGAAGATAAAATGAGATAATATTACTAACATCAAACAAATGACCACCGATGTATGAATGAGACTGCTAAGTACATAGTATTGAATGCAGAGATCACTCCAATGAAAACATGATAAAAGAAGATAATTTAAAACATATCTCAATAATCAATGGAATTAAGAATATAATATGTAGTTTAAATAGAGTTACATAGTCACTAGAACCATATCCATGAAAAGTATATTGATCTACACCCACCGATGTTAACAACTGCGCCCTAGACATGGGAGTTGGTGAAGAAATGTATTGGACACCTAGAGGAACAAGATACTAGTAGAAAGGTCCTGTATACTAGAAATTTCTAGAAATGTCTTCAAAAACCATTCATTATGTGCATCACTCTCGAATCAAGACAAAAAATAACAAGAATCTTGACAAGCATATTATGCATTTTGCATAAATACAGGATTACAAAATAATTGGTTGAAAAATCGACCCAGAGGTGCTTAAATGGACACAAGATATCCTACTCACATTCATCTAACCACAATTTCATCTACAAGATTCCAAGTCATTGAATCACTACACTCATACACATGATATGTCTTTTAAGAACTCAAAAGTTTACCTTATACGAATTGCAATGGAAATAGCAATTTTTATCTTATGCTTGCATACTAGTCTCTTGTGTTTAATTGTATGTGAGTATCATTGCATTGTTTTAAAAACATCGTTTAGATAATTAATCCCCAATTATTCAAATCGAATACAACCACCTATGGCCTAGGTTATTCTTGGACATATTTTGTTTCTCTAACACTATATATACACTAGGAAAAGAAATATTTGGAGTTGTTGAAGTAAAGGGTTTATTTTTTACACCAACCTTGTAATAAAAAGGGTTTGATGATGAAAAATCTCTATTAACCACTGCTCTTATGTATAGGAATAAAATCAAATAAAATGTTTTCTTTGCATATGTTGTAGTTGAATAATTAATAATGGTCATGGAATTATTTGTGGGTAACCACAAGTCGTCATTGGTCAATGAGGATCCCTTGCAAGTGCTCCACTATGTGTTTTATATCTTCCACAAAATTTCCTAAGTTCAATCAAAAGATTCAATTTTTCCTTACAGGAGGAGACTTACCCTTGTAGGTTCACTGATATAAGGCATTTAGTCAAACACTTTTTGTTCAGGAATTCAGTCAATTTTTTTTGTTTAAGCTTTCGGTCAAACACTTTGGCGTGGATCCTCAACTGAAAATTGAGCCTATGTTTTTCCAAGGATTTTAGCATCGCTAAAAGCCATAATCTCTACCCCTTAGGTTGGTGATCTATTAATGTCGACTAAAATATCTATAGATAATGAGAAACAAGTGAATTATATCCATAAAGATAAGGACAAAATACTCTTACCAAAATATTTAAGAAACTAGGGAGATACAATGCCCTCTCCAACAATGATGAGGGTGTCCTATTGGTCGTTGTGGAAATTCAGGAGCCAAGTTGGCATAATTAACTTCATAAGCTAGCTAATGATCTAGGCACACAATTAACCTCACAGAGAATTGCAGAGAATTAGCATAAAGAGAGAAGAAGAAGAATGAACACACATTGAAGGAATGATCAATGAATGATGATTGATTGATATTACTACATAGTTAATACATCCTTATAAAGGAAAATATAGTTTCTAAGGAGAAAACTCATGCTAGTTCATAAATCAGGCTTACTAAATATGATAAAACCCCATAGGTGACTAAAGCATTTTCCAAATCAGTCCAAGAGCTCACAAATTGACTAAATCATGAGTGAGTGATGATGAGTAATGGAAAATCTTACTAATCATAGAATCTGGAGAGAAAATAATGAAGGATAGGTTGAACATAAAATATACTCATTTCCAAGTTAACTAGCATTACCTTATCCACTAAAAAAGAAGGAAAATAAGTCTAAAGGCATAACAAGACAGGTAGGCGCAGTTTCTAATCTGGGCATTCCAAATAGTTGGAAGATGTTTATCCAAAATTAGTATACGACTCTCCTGGGGTAACTATGGATATTATTGACCAAGTGATGCAAGTGGAGGCCAACTACCAAGTCTATAATATAGGAAATTAACCAAAAATGATTAATTAATGATATCTTAAGTATGTAGTGGGTTTATAATATTCTAACACCCCCCCTTAAGTCTGAATTTATGATGGAGTATTCAAAAATATATAATAAATATATGTGTATATAGGTCCCAGCAACAAGGCTATGGTCACCCTTTATAATTTATCTTTTCCAAAAACTTAGGAAAGAGGCAAAGCACATGGGGAAAATCCTCCTTTAAGAAGGACATGAAAAGATGAACCAAAAATTTTCAATTGTTGATGTTGTTTCAAACTAAATGTTGATGTATGGAGGAATATTCTTCTTGGAAAGAAGAGAAATATACTCACCTAGATCAAGAATAGCTGCAGGATGGAAACTGGGACCATGTAGAACAACTAAGATCCATTGATGTGTAAGCATGACTGAAATTTATTGAAGCATCAAATGATAGTTGTAATCATATCCAAGATGCTATGATGGCTTGGAATTCGAACCAGTAGAGACGAAATCAGCTCCAAATAGGTGAGACAAGTGTCCAAGTGAATGCATAAGGTTTCTACCTTCAATTAAGATGAAGTATGCAAGTGACCATGTAGGAAAAAGGAGAAGGCTTAGGATCAATGAGAGTGAATAAAAAGTCTCCATAGGTTGATCTAGCTTCCAAAATATCCAAAGGGACACAAACTAGCACATCAGTAGACTCATGGGAATAAAAGAGATCATCGTTAAGAGCATAAACTGATAAAGAATCCTCAATGGTAGAAGCATGAAAGGAGGAAAGAGAAAGAGTTGTTCAAAATCTTTAAGGAGGCTCTGATAATAAGTGTCAGGAACCAAGGAGGAGATGCAGAAGCACATGATATCAAGTATGGTGAGTGGTATGACATAAATAATACTTGATCTAGCTAAGAAAACATCCAAGAAGACATTGAGTTGTGCACCATCAAGGAGTGAAGTATGCACAAGGTGTGAAACATCTGGAATATGGATCTCATAATCCATGATAGAAGACATAGAGAACAATGAATGTGTGAGTGAATATTCATCAATGGTAGCTCCATTAGTCACTTATTTTTCATCGTCATCATAATAACTAGATGAATTAGGATCTTCAACTTTAGGAGATACAAAAAAATATGGCTCTTTAATATTTTCTTCTTGATAGAAAGAGGAAGCATTCAAATCAAAGAGAATGGTAGCAACATGAACTGTATGAGTGACTTCTTCATCATGAACAAGTTCATCGGATATTATAGAGACCGAGACATCTTGAGAAATAACAGATGAGGGGATGTTGGGTTCACTCCATGCTTCATGTTCTTCTTCCTGCACACCAAAATCTTTGTCCAAATTGTTCCAAACTTTCGAATGGATACTTAGCAAAATCTATGATATGATGTATCTTTGGAGACATTGTCAAACACATAATAACATAAGCTCTATCACAATAATTTATCCAATCACTCTTCTCTTCATAAGACATGGGTTCACTCATTGCACTAATAGATACATTACCTTTTCAAATATGTGATCATGTTTGGCTTCCAATCAACATAGTTGAAAGGAGAAATTAGAGGAACTTTTGAATCCATATTGAATTTGTTGCACCTACAAAATAAACCTGCAAATATGAAATGGAGGATTAATTAATGAGATACCAAATCTATGATACCATGTGGAAATTCAGGTGCCAATATGGCATAATGAATTTTTAAACTAATTAAGGATCTAGGCACACAATTAACCTCATAAAGAATTGCAAATAATTAGCATAAAGAGAGAAGAAGAAGAATGAACACACAATGAAGGAATGATCATCGAATGATGATTTATTGATATTATTACATAGGTAATTCATCCTTATAAAGGAAAATAGAGTTTCTAAGGAGAAAACTCATGCTATCTCATACAACAGGCTTACTAAATATGATAAACCCCCATAGGTGACTAAAGAAATTTCCAAATCAGTCCAAGAGCTCACGAATTATCTAAAGCATGAGTGAGTGATGATGAGTGATGGAAAAAATTACTAATCATGGAATCTGGAGAGAAAATAATGGAGGATAGGTTGGTCATAAAAGATATATGTTTCCAAGTTAACTAGCTTTAGCTTATCCACTGAAAAGCAGGAAAAGCAGTCTAAAGGAAGAAAAAGACAAGAGGTGTAGTTTCTAATATAGGTAATCCAAATAGTTGGTAGAATCTTATCCAGAATTAGTATAAGGCATTCTCATGAACCACTTATACTATGAAATGAGAACTCGACACAGTTCTCGTTTTTCTCTCTCCTAATTTTAGTAGCTATTTTTACCTCCATTTAAAAAGGGTTGATACCAGTATCATACATTTTCATTTTAAGTCATTTTTTTGAGTGTTTGAATCATCTTTCTCTTAAAATATTATTACTTTCTATTTTCAAGTGTGTTTTTTAGACATTTAACAAAATAACATACATTTAGAAGCAAGTTATATTGAAAACATATAAATTTTGAAATATTTTATTTAAAACAAGACATTTTTATAAGCAAAATAAGACTTTTTTATTGACAAAATTATAAGAAATTCTAGAAAATAAAGACATTTACAATAGTTTTCAATGGATTTTCATAGAATTTTTTGTATAAAATGATACTATTTCATACAATATTCGAAAATGTTACGATTCACATATGTTCATGAAAAACTATACCATATAATTGTAAATAGCATATTAAAAACAATATATATCGAAATTTTATTTTTAAAATAAAGACTAAAAGTCAAAACAGTACTAATATATCTTATCAAAAAGTTGTCAAAGTTAACATTTTCTTCAAGACATTAAACTAATCAACAATATCATGGAGGCAAAATTCTTCTTCAAAATTAAAATTTTTTGGAGCTTGGAATTCCTCATGGGCATCAATGCCCTCTTCCATTGGGTCTTCTATGTCTACAAATGCCCAAAATGCCCTTTCATGAAGGATATGTGCAAAAAACAAAACAAAAAACCTCATTGTAAAAACACATTATATTAAAAACAATTTACAAAAAACACATTAACCTACCTAACTACACCCCAAAAATACTATACCAAAGATACTATACTATACCTGATTATTATGCTAAATTGACCAAATCTCCCATTTTATTTTAGTACAAATTACTCATTTAAAATGTGAGTTGATGGCTCTTTGTTTTCTATTTTTACAAAGCTAGTTCTATCCCATGATGAGAAGTGAAGTGTCCACTTGAAATGTTGGGAACATTTCAATAGCTAACATAGTTCTTTTCCAGAAAACTAACTATTATACTTTGTTTAAATTCTTTGTTATTTTGTTGATGCCTTCTATTTGTTGTTGAACCATAATTAATCAATAACCCTAGATAATAGTATCATATTCACACCCACTTAAACCCATTCTAACTTGTCAAACATGTATTAGGACCCTTTATCGATAA